>CAIGRF010010838.1:0-14561 GCA_903798235.1 Fraxinus ornus | reverse complement strand
GACCAAGGTTAGTCTTTTGGTTGTTTTCGTTAATTTAATTTTCATTGTTATTACTTGCGTTATTTACAATTGTTTGCATACAAAAACCCCCTTAATCATTGTACGGAGTATAAAATATTGAATTACACAATTTTCGTGGGATCGACCCTTACTTCTACTACTACATTAGTTTTAGAGGTTTAAGAACTATTTTTGGGTGTCTACGACAGCACACACCATGCCGTGATCGTAACGTTCAGGATACGATGATTGAAGATTTACAGAGGCAAGTTCGAATTTAACTCAGTGTCTAGCGGCACAGGATTTAGGTGATCGTGAACTGAAGGGTCATGATTCCGACACCAGTTTCAAAAACCCATATCACAATCATACTCGAGTCTGGGAGCACCGTGGTCGGGAGGATCGTCATGTAGACTTCGGTTTCAAAGTGGATCTACCCGAGTTTTATGGTACGTTATAGGCTGAGGGATTTGTTGATTGGTTGAATAAAGTTGAACGAATTTTTGAATATAAGGACATTCCGGATCGTGTAAAATTAAGGCTGGTCGCTATCAAACTCAAGGGTCGAGCATCTGCATGGTGGGAGTAGTTAAGATGTTCACGAGCTAGGCAGGGTAAGGCCAAAATTAGTGATTGGGAGAAGATAAAGAAGAAGATGAAAGATCACTTCCTTCCTTTCGGCTATTCCCAAACCATGTCTTCATTCTCTGAGGCAAGGCACAAGATCGGTTGACGATTATATAGAGGAGATCTGTCAATTGATAGCCAAGAATGATTTGTCAGAGACGGAAGAACGGATGGTGGTACGGTACTTGGGAGGATTACGATAGCCCCTGTAAGATGTCCTCAGTCTTCACTCGCTGTGGACCATTTCTGAAGTATACCAGCGTGCACTTGCTGTGGAAAAGCAGTAGAACAAGAGACCGATGATCAAAAGTGAAGGTGGTTAGCCAATTCACCCCCAAGCACCCCGTCCTACTCAACAGCCCCCACGGGATACTTCTAGCTTGGGTATTAGGTGTTTCAGGTGCGGTGAGCAGGGACATAGAGCAACTGATTGCAGGAAGCCACTAGTCGGATAGGTAAAAATCTTCTGATTGAGGAAGAAGTAATAGATGAAACTGAGAAGGATAGAGAACCCATATATGACGATAATGAAGATGGAGTTGTGTTGTACGAAGATGATCATGAGACTCTAGTCGTGCACAAAAGTCTGTTAACTTCCAAAGGCGATTCAGGGGACAACTGGTTGAGAACCAACATTTTTCACACAACCTACACCATTGCCGATAAGGTATGCAAACTGATCATTGATAGTGGTAGTTGTGAGAATGTAGTATATGAAGAGGCTGTCCAGAAATTGCAGTTGAAGACAGATCGTCATCCCAAACCATATAAATTTTCGTGGTTGAGTAAAGGCAGTGAGGTATTCGTTGATAAACGATGTCCATTAGCTTTCTCAAACGACAGAAAATATGTTGTTTGATGTGATGTCATGTTAATGGATGTTTGGCATATATTGTTGGGTCAAACTTTGCAGTATGATCGCAGTGTTGTTCATGATGGGCAAAAAAAATACATATGCTCTTAGCATCAAAGGGAAGAAGTTTGTGTTGGCGCCTCGTCGGGAAGAAGCCACTCATGCTCCGATGGTCAATAATACCAACCTGCTTTCAATGTCTAGATTTTTAGCAGAAATTGAGCGTAAAGATGTGGTCTATGCTCTACTACCTCATGGGAATAGTATAGCAGACGAGGATCTAGATTTACCGATAGCGTATTGCCTCAGTCTCAAGGAAGCTGAAGAGTTGCAGCGAAAAGTCGTAGAGTTGTTAGAGAGAGGCTACATTCGTGAAAGTATGAGCCATGTACAGTTCCTGCTTTACTGTGTCGAAGAAGGATGGCTCTGGCGCATGTGTATTGATAACAGAGCAATAAATAAGATTACAGTGAAGTACAGGTTTCCAATTCCCCCTCCTGGATGATATGTTAGATCAGCTGTCCGGTTCTAAGGTCTTCTTCTAAGGTCTTCTCAAAAATTGACCTTAAAAGCGGATATCACTAAATCATAATATGGCCTGGAGATGAGTGGAAAACAGCGTTTAAGACGCAGCATGGATTGTATGAGTGGATGGTCATGCCTTTTGAACTATCCAATGCACCCAACACCTTTATGAGATTTATGCATCGGGTTTTACGGCCTTTCATGGGGAAGTTCGTGGTGGTCTACTTTGACGACATCCTCATTTACAGTCCGACGTGGGCATCACACTTTGATCACCTCCGTACTGTTTTTGATATGCTGAGGACCGAACGCATATTCGTTATTATAAGAAGTGTTCTTTCTTTACCACTTCTGTTACTTTTCTTGGCTTTATTGTGTCTACTGATGGTGTTCATGCAGACCAATCAAAAATAGATGCAATCTTGGAATGGCCCAAGTCAAGAACCTTGCACGATGTCAGAAGTTTCCATGGATTGACATCCTTCTACCGTCGGTTCATCAGGAATTTCAACACCCTGATTGCCCCAATCACAGAATGCCTCAAGGGACAGTCTTTCCAGTAGTCCAAGGAAGAAAAACCAATTTTCAGTTGGTCAAGCAAAAGATGACATAGGCTCCCGTTTTAGCACTTCCAGATTTTGAGAAAGTGTTTGAAGTAAATTGTGATGCATCTGGAGTTGGCATTAGTGGAATATTGAGTCAGGAGAGGTGTCCAGTAGCATTTTTCAACAAGAAGCTATCAGGATCAAAGAAGAACTATTCCACCTATTATCTCGAGTTCTACACCATAGTTCAGTCCTTGAAGCATTATGTCATTACCTAATACAGAGAGAGTTCATCCTCATCACTGCTTATGAGGCCCTGAAGCACATCATTGGACAACCCAAATTTAGTAGGAGGTATGCCAAATGGGTGGCGTACTTGCAAGAGTTTACATTTGCACTAAGACACCAAGCTGGGAGTTTGAATCGTGTTGCAGATGTTTTGAGTCGTCGCACATCACCACCATGAGCACCAGCGTCATAGGATTTGAGGTATTTCTTGATATGTATACTGCAGACCCTTCCTTTGGGAAGATAACTTGGGAGGTAACTGACAATCAACGACATGATTTCATTTTGCATAATGGTTATTTGTTTCGTGCATTACAGTTGTGTGTTCCAGATTGTTCATTAAGACAACAGATTATTAGTGAACTTTATAACATGGGTCATTTCAGGCGAGATAAAACATTGACTATGGTCTCATCTAAATATTATAGGCCCAAATTGAACAGTGACGTGGCTCATTATGTGGAGCATTGTTTTATTTGTTAGTGGTCTAAGGGAGCTCTTACTAATGCGGGCCTTTACACACCTTTATCGGTACCTGAAGCTCTGTAGTTTGATGTCAGTATGAATTTTGTATTAGGACTACCTCGTACACAACGGGCCTTGGATTCTATTTTTGTTATGGTTGACAGGTTTTCAAAGATGGCCCATTTTATAGCTTATCGGAAGACAATGGATGCTACTCGAATTGCCCGCCATTACTTCAAAGAAATTGTATGTTTACATGGTGTTCCTCAATCAATTACTTCGGATCGTGACACCAAGTTCATGAGTCATTTCTAGAGGAGTTTATGGGAGAAGCTGGGGACACGATTGAATTTTAGCATTGTCTATCACCGCCAGACAAATGGTCAGACCGAGGTGGTAAACCGGAGCTTGGGAAATCTTTTGAAGAGCCTGGAAGGGACTAAACTGAAGCAGTGGGATCTGGCATTACCTCAAGCAGAATTTGCATATAACAGGTTAAAGAATAGGACCATGGGAATGAGCCCATTTGAGATTGTCTATGGTCGGTATCCATCTGAGGTACTTGATTAAGCCCATATTCCGCATGTGGGTCATTTGAGTCACAAGGCAGATGAGATGGCAAAACATCTTCGAGGTATTCATGAAATTTTTGAAGTGTTTATCTTGATTTTCACCCAAAATCTCATTTTTCTCCTCCTCTTCTTCTTCTACTCTTTGTTGAACCAATGTCTTCTTTTTGAGAATGAGAACTCTCTCAACTAGAGAACTAAAACTAAGGTTGGAGTCATGAGATTTGGTCCTTAAATACTCCCAAAACGGAGCACAAACAAAAGCCCAAAATGCCTTCAAAAATTCTGATTTTCGACAGTTTCTAACGCACAGGTACGCGGGTGCGCACCATTCCAGAGGCAAAGTGTGCGGGTACGCACTTTTGGTGAAATCAAAATTTGCACAGGAGGTCCTCAGGGTAATTTGCATAGTTAGTCCCTCAGCTTTGGTAAGTGACATTTTGGTCCTCGAATTTTGACTTTTCTTTCAATTTTGCCCTCCATAAATTTCATCACAATGTCCTCTAACTTTCGACACTTGTGCAACTTGGTCCCAAACTTCATATTATTGTATATTTTTGTCCATTTTTTCATTCTTTTGTCTTGTTTTCTGTCCTTTTGGTGATTTTTGCCTACAAAAGCAAATGTTACACAATTGTGAGTAGAAAATCACTCATTTTAACCAATAATTAGCTTGTCTAGGTATTAAATAAGTGCGCAAAAACATACTTATCAACGCCTTCCCAGCCATTTGAAGACTTATGATGTTTTTAATGTGAAGCGCCTAAGTCCTTGTTTTGTGGATTCTGATGACACTAATGTGAACTCGAGGACGAGTTATTTCCAACTCGATGCGACTAATGCAGAAGAATCCGAATCAGACAAAGCCGAGTTATCAGATATCTCGTTGATGGCGCTAAAGTATCATGAGTTGGCGGATCAATGGAAAAATGGCAAGTAATCGACGACATTTCCTAATTGGGGCCCTTTTTGGACAATTTTCTGTATATTGGCCATAACTTTGACTACGGTTATCAGAATCGCGCTCATGACCCCAACCTAGAAAGTTCTTTTCAGCGTGCACGTCGTGGTCACCCAGCTTTGCTTGGTGTACATCGGTTTCATGGGTAAATTCAGCTGTTTTCCCTTTCGAATTTACAATTTTAGTTATTTTTTTCCTTTTATGGTAATATTTCAGTTGCCTTTTAAACATAGTTTACGAATCCGATTTGAATTAGATTTTTGGGATATTATTTCTTTTAATTCGTATTTTCTTTTAGTATAATTTTTGGAATTTTGCTATTTTTGGTAAAATTCCGATAATTACAATTTTCTAGCTATTTAACTAGGCTTATGGGTTATTTTCGAATCATTGCTTGATTAATTAAGAATTGTTCTCGTTTCTTGGTTTTTCTCTTCTTTCTTCCATGTTAATTGTCCACTGAAACCTGCCTGCAGAATAATCACTATTCTGTCCGGCGTCGTGGGGCTGGAAGAGGCGGGGATGAGATATGTTTGGAGGAATTTTCATACTCACTTGCACTTGCATTTGGTAAAAGGGTAATTGTATATCATCATTTATTGGTTAGATGCCTTATATTGGAAGCTATGTCCGCCACCTCTCTAGTGAGGTAGACAACGACCTTCCCATTCTTCGGTGATGTGGTCATCGGTGTTGGGCATTTTCAACTGTCACAACTTCAGTTTTAGAAGCTTCTATTTTGCTCTTTACGGATTACTCTCGTGGTCTTCACTTCTACTCATTTTTAATTCAAAACACCCTAATTTTCTCCGAAGCATTTATGTCTTTTCTATCAAAAGATAGGCTTTGATGGAGAAAAAAATACCCAAGAAGAAGCCTGAAAACACTTGGTTAACAAAATCATTGACCAAGGTGCTCTCATAAGTCGAAAAGAGTTTTCGACTAACATTAACTTAATAGTGGAATGGAATATATGATCAATAATTGAGATGACACACTTCATATATCGTAATTGATCAGATTATATTGACGAATATATTATAGTTTCATGGTAAATGAACAAGTTTGATATTGTCATACCACGTGACATTTCTCATCACACGTGTTGCCCAACACATTGTTAGATGTCAATTTGAGACGACGATTGCGAATTAATTAATTTAGGTGAATTAACGATGAATTAAAATGATGCTTTAATTTATCTTATTTTGATTAGATCAAAATAATAATTCACGTCATTAGAGATTGTGATCAAAAATCTAATTGATCACACACAAAAGGAGAACTAGAAAAATGAAATATAGTAATTAAGTAATTGACAAGTGTTGGACAATTAATTAATTGAGTTACTTATTAATGGACTGAATTTATTAGGTTAATTAAATAATAAGTTCAAGTGTTGAGCCAATCCCAATTGAATTTTTATTAATAAGTTGTTATAGCTTGAGAAGTTATACAACACAATTATTATCTTACTAGCACAAGAAAAGAGAAACCATAATTCATTCATTCTTGTTCCTTGTATAGATTTTCATTGAAGGTTGGACAATTAAACAATTGTGGATTGCAGATCATGATTGTTCATATTCAAGATAAGCAAAGAAATTTACAAAATTCAACAAATGTATAATTCCTATCACAATTTTTTTCTAAAGACAAAGATCATTAAAATTCTTGTCGGGCATATTACTCCCCTAAAGATTATATTATTTGAATTATATGCTTCAAGCATATTACATCCTCGAGTGATAGTATCAATAGTTAGGTGATATGAGTTAGTTATAACCACATTTATTATATGCATATCAAATGTCATTGTAAGGATATATAACAAGATATAGATTTGCATTTGCATCCACCACAAGATAATTTATCTATTTATACAAATATATACAAAATTCACTATGTTGAAAGTCATACATTACATTTTATAACTTTATTTTTCTCATTTTTTTGTATAAATATATGCCTTTAGATATTCGAATTGCTAGTCTATAAAAGTTTAGATTTCTCAGTAAGTACATATTTTTATTTGATCAATCATTTTTTCTATCAATATGATTTGACGAATTTTTTTTTCTATATCTTCGTTATTCATGATATGAAGCGATACATTATGTAAAAAGTGTTGTCGATAATTTTTTCTTTTTGATTTTATTTCTTATCCACAGTGACACAATTTATTGAGATACATTCACTTTCAATATTTCATATACTTGAATCTTTTCAAGAGTTTTATAATTAGTTATTTCCATATGTTCTCCAAGAGTGTACATCTGCTAAATGGGACCATCTTTCATATTTGCTCCAACTTCTACTGCAGTTTTTTTTTTCCCTTAGAATTGAATGTCATCACGCTTCAGATGTCTTAGAATTATCAAATATAAAGTTAACTAAGCCCCTTTTTTGGCATCCTTTAAATTAAAAAATATTGTTTTGAATAGTAAATTTGGAGAATGCGTGGTTAAGAAATAGGAAAAATTTTGAATTTACGTATATGATATTTTATTGTGTGAATGTGTGGTTGAAAATGAGTATAAAAAATAAATTAAATTAAAATGAAGGATGTCAAACATAGGCTAATTGTTCACCCAGGATGTCAATTTGAGTTGGAGCATTTAAAATTAGTGTAAGTGAGATATTGTTAATCTCTTTAATCGGTAAATGTATCTAAATAAATTATTTTTCGAATCTCTAGTTCGAATTATCTTTTGCAAGGATATATATCATTTAATATGCATAATGTATATTATTTTCAGTTTCTTAATTTTGCCCTCTAATGTCAAAAATATTGTCCAATCAAATTGACAATCAGCAAATCGTTTGGGCTTAAGATATTTTTATGGGTTCGAACTGAACATGTACTCTTAGCATTATTTAATGTTCATCTCAATGCGCTGTGATGAAGCTATTTTGCATATATTGTACTATGAAAAAACATAGATGAAAATATTAGGCTCATGCCATAAGCTAAATATAGCGGGGAGAACCTTGATGTTAGCATAATACTATAATTTTTGCTATATATGAAATGACATTCTCTACTCAGATATGGAAATCACCTTTGTTCTCAATATTAACAATTTATAAATTAATTTGAGACGTTGAACAAAAAAGAGTGTTAAATCATTTATTGTCATTTCAAATAACTCTTATTAAAATGATGAAATTTAGACTCACTAGCATTAACAAGACACACTTGTCTTGATTGTATATTCTGAAAAGTATGTTCATAATTTAAATTTAAGCAATTAAACTTGCAAACTTTAGGTTACAAATATATAATTCTATATAATCATCTAGTAGATGTATTTATTACAGATAATATCTAGGTGGTCACATGAAGGGTAACCGTGCCCTAATATAATTACCCTAATTAATTTTCAAGATTAAAGGGATTTAGTCTTGATTTTAGCTAGTATTAATTGATATTGGATTAATTTTCGATACACAGAACAAGCATCATTTGTGAATTTATTGGTTGAAAAATCTTCTAATTCTTCATTAAATGTACATTTGAATTTTCAATAATATTTCACTTCACTGTTGAGCCATGATGGTGTGACCAATCATGTTAAATAATAAAATCAAATTGAACTTGTACAATATAGAATGTGCTTCAATTATAATGATATCAGTATGTTGTATTAATTCGTACACATTATATAAACTTTGTAAGTTAGTTTTAATTTTTAAAATTTTTTATTTTATTTTTATTTTTGTAGAGAGCAAATTACTTGGAATTGTAAAATGTATCTTCCTCATATCACTTAATATGGCTTTTTCTGGAGACTAATTATATTTGCAAAATTTGATATTAAATATTAATGTTAGGTTCAATCACTTATCTCATATCTCCTTCTAGAAGTCATGATTGGGATACAATTGGGTGAACATATGTTGTCTATTGTCACTTTTATCATAAAATTAAATGAAGGACTAAATTACAAAACGCACGTGGATGATCATTAAATTCATCCGTGATATAAAATCAACATAATGTCCATAAAATTTGGTCCAAGATAATGTCTTGTAAAACTAATATAATATAACATGTCAAATATTGGTGCATAATGGATAGCAAAAAAATTGTATATGTTCTTTTATGAATAAATAATTATTAATAAATTTTATATTTAGGTAATCTCTCTTTATGAGATTTACTTTGATATATAATTTAAAGCATTTACGTTGTGCTTCTTCGAGAGTAATATAATAATTTTCGTGAATATTGATAGACATAAATGTGCGCTTCCTCGAGAACACAACACAATATTCTTCCAAAATACTAATATATATTATTTTATACTTCTTCAGGAGGAGCAGTACATTATATTCTTTTGAAATATTTATGTAACTTAACTGTTAGATTTGAAGAACAAAGACTTATGAACTTGCTATCCAAATTTTACATAATCCAAGTACGAGCACTGAGTATCAACCTTCGATCACAGCTGTAAAGGCTATCCAAATTCTGCAAATTTTCTACAGTACTGTTGATGTCGAATTTTCTCTCTATTTTGGGGGAGCTACTTCGTGCTGATAACTTGCTATAAAACTACAAAGAAAGAGAATAAGAAAGAAAAATATTAATGGGTTTGCACCTAGGTTGAAAACATTTTTATATGATCATATTCATACGTCAAGTGCATGGTTTCTACCATGCAGAACGACTACTCGGCACCTCCTACAAACATTTCATGCCTTCTCACACCGATGGTAAATTATAAACCCAATATACAATGGCTACGCTGGAACCCTAACTGGCAGAACGGAATTGAAGTTGGGTCTGCACTATGGATGGCTCCTCTTCGACAAATAATGCATATTGTATTGAGAACGTGCTAGTTTTTGGTCATCAAGCGAATGCAAACTGCTTTCACATTCTAACAATTGCGTTTTTGGTGAAGTGATTCCAACATTCAGAACTACGCCCGAGTTCTTGCCTATTTTGGTTTCTCGATAAAGATTGTTTCTTTATCCAATTCGTCATCAAGCTTTATAGTTGTCAATTTGAATGTACCGAAATTTTCAGGGATTGGAACATCATTTTGACCAAAAAATTCATTGACAGAAGTATTCAACTATCAAAATTTGGTTATCACCCTCATCGGGGTCCAAAATTCTACTGCAATTCATTAGAAAATTTGTATAAAATAGAGGGGAAAAGAATTAATTAGTAGAAGAGAAGCGGAAAGTTCAAGAAATAATTGCCAAGTTATACAGCTACAAAAAGATATATTAGATATTGTAGACCAGTTTGAAGACGAAAAATTCCAAAAAGCTCGAAATTGAAATTTTGAATTTTGAATTCGAGGCCCAAAGACTACCTGAATACAATAAAAATCATGGCTGCTTTTGCAGCCATAGCAGCTCCGCAGGCCAGCCTGAGAGATCAGCTCGCACAGGAAAATCTTGGCTCGATTTTCCCCTACAACTCGCCTCCAGAGCGAGCGGTTCACGTCCACTAACATCACTAAATACGAATACATTAGCACACAATATTGGATGGGATTGAGTAACCTTTTAATTTTGAATTTATTTATTTATACTAATAAATATATAATAAAAAGAAATTATGGTATAACTCAAATATTGAGTTCTAAGAAAAGACAAACATTCATAGACAAAATAGGAATGTCAATGAGATGGAACAAAAGTAACCTTCCCCATCCCCTCGTCAATGGGAATTAAACATTTATCGTTTGATTATTTTTTAACATAAACATAAAATAAAATTATTCAGGCGATAACTATGTTCCCTTCCCCATCCCAACTGGAATGGGAACTCTGAATCGCAATGTAGACGATCATTCAGTCAAGAAGCAAGGATTAGATTGTGCCCATGGTCTTGCTAAAATTTGCTTCTTCAGCTATACGCACAGCCGCCACTGCTTTGTAAGTAGCCAAGTCAGCATTTACCTTAAGAAACTGCGCTCTTTGACGCTTTAGAACAGCCAACCCTTCTGATCTTTCTGCTGCAGCTATAGCTTCTTGCACTTTAAGGAATTTAATTGGTTGTTCCGATGCATCTCTTTCAACTGACATTGCTGCAAGAATCCAGATTCATTATCATTAACAAGGTTACAATACAAAGGACAGGCAGATTTCTGGGGTTCTAAAATATCAAAATGTTAGTGGCCTGACAACAGATGTCTATGAATATTTGTCAGCCAATTCATTTAAGCACGAGAAGACATCATCCTAATTATCCAGTGTGTACAACTTGACAACTTCTCCAAGTTGTCAAGTTGTCAAGGGCGTTAAGAAACAAGAACTTCTCACCAAAGAAATTTATTTCTTTTTCGTGGCATTACCAAGATCATGGGTGCATATTGGAGAAATTACATTGTTGTCAAAATTTAAAAAGGATTCATCAAAACAACGGTACCACTAATACCATTACAAATATTACTCTGCATAAATGTACGTCATTAGATACTAGAAGGCTGGCACCTTAGTTAATTTTCTTCGATTTAAGTGAAGTTCAGTCGACCTGTAAGTTGGTCTCAATATATAGTCATATTAAACAAGCACGTACAGAAGATAAATTTAAATTCATTCAGAAAATTCCAGTCAACAAGTAAGCAATCAAAATAGAGGTACTCATCGAACTGCAACTACAGAAATGGCAGTTTACTGAGGGCAAGCATCTTGCAAGAAAGTTCGTTGTTTGCCTCTCTCAGCCTGACTTCCTTGTGGTAAGAATGATCTTTTCATCTGAAAAACAGGCTTTGGTATCACCTGAGTTCTTCAAATTATAAATCCACTCAATGGCAAACGAAGAATAACACCACTTATCGGACCTTCAAATATACACAGGACAGTTAAGTGAACAATGTAATTTTATTCTTTTTCCACTTTAAATACATCAAAGTTCAAGAGTGAAAAAACAAAACGACAAAAACAAAAGAAAACCATCAAACATTAAACTTTAACATGAGCAAAAAAATTAAAAATGAGAAGACAAAGGGCGGATCCAGGAATTTAAGACGCAGGGGCTGAAAATTAGTCCAATAACTCACTGCTAACACTGGGGAGACTTGATATAAAGCAAAATATGACCGTTAGAGTTGCCTTCCATTTAATTTAAAGAAAACAAAAAATCAGATGTCGTAGAAAGTATATTGATAGAAGTGCTATTCAAATGTTATAATCTTATCGATTGCCTTCACCACAAGGGCAATTGTAACAATGACAATGAGTTGTTAAATCTTATGTTTTTATTAGATCGTTAAGGAAATATAAAAGAATCCTATTACAAATGTTATCGTAATACTTCTTTAATCACATTCAAACACATTCAAAAACAAACAAAAATTTAATTCATGTTCATTAGCATTCAGCACTAAATGTGATTATTATACTACATGGATTATGGATAGTCAAAATTTAAGAAAACTCCAATACCACTAACAATACATTAAAAGCTTGTTTGAGGCCAATTTTTTCAAAAAATGCATTTTGTAATAATTTTATGATGGAGAATGTGGTTAAAGAATATGGAAAAGTTTTGGGTTTACATGTAATATAATTTTTTTGAAGAATGTGTTGTTGAAATAGGATCAAATCACCATTCAAGAATACATTTTGATGGAAAAAATGGGGCTCAAACAAGGGTTAAGTGACAAATCCGGATGCACATAGCTGTCGAGATTGAAAACAATAAGCATTCAACGTTGAAAACCCTTTAGACCAATCCATTAAACCATTCAAGTTCTACAAATCAGTATTGCAATTTTATATTTGGGCAGACCCTCTGTCAAAAGTTCAAAACCCTGATCGAAACATATCAATTTGCAGAAAGTAAAACCATGGTCCACAAGCAAACATATAAACAAAAAGGGACAATTTTTACTACACTTTTCCATATACAGACATCCACATACATAAAAGGGGAAAAGAAATAATGCAATAATTTCTCAGAATGCTGAATGTAATCCAAAACCCATCTCTATATAAATAAATAATTAAATAACTTGACACATATCGATAACATTTACTCATGTCTCACATAAATCTACTACATACACATAGAAAGAAGGCTGATTAATGGAGAGGGACATACAAAAATAAAATTGAAGAATTAGAAACCTTAATTTTTGAAAATAACGCGAGGTACACGATTGATGGAAGCGTTGTGTAGAGATGGAAAGAGACGGACATCAACGGGCATTAAAGACGGAGATAACTTTTTGATTGCGAACTTGACATCGCAAGAACCCACGAGGTTTCGAATTTGGAAATTCTTGAATTTTGTAGGGAAATCAAGCTTTTGGATACATACAGAGAGAGATGGGGATTTCAATTTGAGTTTGGGCATGGGTATGGGAACGGAATTGGGCCTAATAGGTTTTAATATAATATTTCCATTTGGATTTTAATTTGGGCCATGGACGCTAAATAGGTTGCCCCCGCGGTATGGTACATGTGTATTTTTCTTATATGTGCCCTAAAGTCCTGTATGGGCTAGGGTTAGTATAAATACCGATGATGTAACCCTATTATTCATATTGAATAAAAGTCTCCGCTTTACTCCTTGTGGACGTAGGCACATCGTCAAATCACATTAAATACTTGAGTTGATTTCTCTATTTCACTTCTCTATTACTTTGAGCTTAAAATCCCACAGAAGAAATAGAATCACATCTACTTGGCTAGTCGACACAAGCCTCTGGGAAGGCCCAATTAACTGATCACATTCACTCTTCATCTCACCCCACCCTCACCCAACCGGCTCTTCCTTCGTCGACACCATCCAAATCCCTACCTTCACCTCAAATCCACAATAATCACCACCACCTTCTCCTCCAACTTGAGATCCATAACCTTCACTTTCACCATAAATCCACAATCACCACCACATCCTCCACCTCCACCTCCAACTCACCACCACCACCTCCTACAACCTTATATCCACAACCACCACCACCTCCACAATCAACACAGTAACACCACCACCAACACCTTCGTCTCAAAAAAACACCTGGCTACAATAAACTGCTATCGTGTTCAGCTGATTGGCAATGGCGATGCGATAGAGAGAAGACGCAACAACAACAAAGTAAGCGACGAAGCCGTCGTAACTAGTTCAAGTACTTCTAAATCCCTAATATTCTATGGGGATCAAACCCTAGAATCAAGATTAATGTAGGTTTAGTACTGATTGTAGAGGAATTAAAGCAATTGGGACACCAAAAGTGCATGGAGGTGTCACCGTCAATGCTTATAGTTTAAGAAGACAGGTCAAGAGAGACATCGGTAAAGGTAGCTGTCGTACAAGGAGACAAGGTTGAGATAGGAAACATCGGTAAAGATAGCTGTCGTACAACGAGACAAGGTTGAGATAGGAAGCTACCATTGTAATTGTATCCGTACCACAAAGAAGTGCGCAAGGAGAGAAGACAACAAAGAAACAGGGATAAAAGTGGGCGGCGGGCGGCGGTGAACGCCCTTTGCGAGGCTTCGGGTGTGGATTTAGGAAATGGGGGGAAGAGATGAATTAAATGATAGGGTGGGGTGGGTTCTAGTATATACCCGAGTTTTGAAAAAATAAACTTAAATTTTGATTTTTGATATGTAAAAATAGAAACAGAGATGGGCATAATTTCCTCCTTAATTTTTTATTATTGGCTTGGGCTAATGGGAACACGGGCTGGTTTTAAATTTGCACACGGGCTAATATAAAAAATAATAAAAATAGAAAAAAAAAAAAAAAAAAAAAAAAA
>CAIGRF010010788.1:0-13414 GCA_903798235.1 Fraxinus ornus | reverse complement strand
TGACCCCCCAAGACCCCAGGTCCGCAAGAGTCTCTGTTGAGTACAGATTCAAGTCATGCTTTATCGGAGCATGAACGGTGAACCTTGCTTCAAAATCTTAAATGACAAAAGTAATTCTAATGTATGAAATTTAGCATAGTCCAAGGACTCCCATCCAAGCTTCCAACCCAAATGTTAACGTGCTCCCCCATTTACTTTTTGTCATTTTGCCCAACTTCCTTGTCCATTTGTCTTAATTGAGGAAGATAATAACAACTGGATGGTCTAAGTGTTACGTCCTAATTCTAATCAATTTTGAATATAAACACTTTTAATGTATAATTGATATATATTTATGGTAAAATATATTATTTAATTGAATTAATATTATAATAAATTAAATAATAGAATTTATAGATTCGAGTCTTTGTAATTTGTTAATAACAAGGAATTGTGATTGTGAGATACAAATTACATATGACTGAATCTTAAATCATTCGTGGTCGTATATAATAACGAGATACGGATATCGTTATTACGGATAGACCATCATGTGTGACATTTCTTCCTTCTGAAGTAAGTAGGTGATCTCGCAAACTAAAGTGTGACGACATTTAAATGAACATGTTGATATTTTGTTATAAAATAAAATATTGGAGACTCGCTGAGGAGATTTCACGTGGATAACTATTTGAGTATCAGTGGTTAATCTCTAACGTTCGGTAGTGGAATTGATCTTTTGACTTGTGTCATCATAGTGCCTTATATGAGGACAATCATACTTTGTTGATATTGGATGTTGCTCTATCAAATGTCGCTAATACGGTATCATTCGAGTATGTCAAGAATCATATGAAGGTTATGAATGATCAATACAGAATTCATCACTCTTAGATAGTAAGATGTTATGATCTACATTTCATTCAGTTAAGTTAATAATCAAATCATTGGCCTAAGTGTACTCATAAGTAGAAAATGAGTTTTTCGACTTACATTCACTTAATAGTAGGATGAAGGATATGATCGATAATTGAGATTGACACACATCCATGTCTCATAAGTGATCAGATTATATTGACGAAATGATTATAGTTTCATAGTAAACGAACAAGTTTGATTTGTCATACCACATGACATTTTTTGCCACATATATTGCCCTGATACATTGTTAGATGTCAATTTGGGACGACGGATGTGAATTGATGACAAATTAAAAGGNATAATTTCATGGTAAACGAATAAGTTTAATTTTGTCATACCACGTGACATTTCTCATCACATGTATTGCCCGACACATTCTTAGATGTCAATTTGGGACGACGAATGTGAATTGGTGGTAAATTAAAAAGAGTATTTTAATTTATCAATTTTGATTAGATTAAAATAATAATTCACGTTATTAGGAATCGTGATCGGGAACCTGATGAGTCACACACAAAAGTAGAACCAGAAGAATGAGATTCACCAATTAATTAATTAACAAGTGTTGTATAATTAATTAATTGAGTTGCTTGTTAATAGATCAGAATTAATTAATTAATTCATGTACCAAATTTAATTAATTATATTAATTAAATATTGGACCGTGTTAAGTTTAAGATAAGGATCAAGCCCACTTGAATTTATATTAATAAGTAATTAGAGTTTCAGAAAAATAAAACATAACACAATTCATATTCTTGTTAGTACAAGAAAAGAGAAAACATAATTCTCTCATTCTTATTCCCTGTGTAGATTTTCATTGGAGGCTGGACAATTGAACATCTGCGGATTGCAAATCGTGATTGTTTGTGTTTCAAAATCAACAAAGTTTTCATTCTAAATACAGTTTATATCTAAATACAAAGAAAATTTGTGATGAAAATTAAAAAATAATTTATTTTTCACTGTACATGATTAATTAATTTCCACATATGGTCCATGCCATTACAAAAGCAAACAAATTAGTGGTTTGGGAGGCATTTTGGTGGGGTAAGGGGGCAGTCTTTGCAATCTCCCCCATATCACCCACTAAGAAACAAGCCAAGGTATTTGTTTTGTTTTAGTCACAAGTTACTTTTTTGGATTTGTGTTATGTAATATAATAAAACCAAAATTTGGCCAGCTCATGTTCCCATCCACTATGCATAGTGACAAAGGAAGTCTTAATGGAAAGCTCAGGATTTTACGAATCCCATATTCCTCTGAAGCCCCCAAGGGACAACAAATCAATAAAAGACAAAAAAAAAACCTCTTTGATCTGTCAGCAAGCAACCATGGAAAAGTCCCTCAAGACAAGAAATGCTTTAATTGCATTTTACTCACTTCACAACAAAAACTTTACCCTTAAAAGTTTTAATATTCAAAGTAAAGAGTAATCTTGGGATTTAGTTTTCTGGGTTTTTCAGCAATTTAGCTCTGTACTTTGGCTGGTAGGTTTTTTGATTCTCATGCTGAAGCCCTTTCGTTGATATCTTGTTTGCATTTGCGTATATGTTGAAATTCATTTTGCACCTACATTATTAGCTTTCTTGGTAAATGAAAATTTCATTTTTTTTTGAGAATTATAGTTAAATGTACTGTAGTTGGCTTATTATGATAGGCTCCAATGCTTCTCTTTTCATTTGTTAAAAACTCTAGTACAGGATAAGAGCTCGCTGTGTTAAGTTGTAAAGCTTTGGGGGAAGGGAAGAGCTATTTGAAGGTTAAATCTTCGTACTTAAATTGTTTAATCAAAGGATGACCATTGATTAATTCATGTTTCAGATTCGTTCAGCAAATTTATCGATATCTGTTGTTTGATATTGAGGTGATACGGAGAAATGAAAGGGGGTATCGAATGGGATCTTGATATATGTTTATCTGTCAGTCATATGTTCTAGTACTTGTTAAGAACTGATTTTGATAAAATATGAGAAAAACATCTAGATGGTGAATTTGGATTGATGAAAAGTTGAATTAACAAAAAGCCGTAGCCGTGACCTTACATACAGAACACACTCATACTCTACTAACCGACACATTAGTTGTTTCATATTCTGGAAATCCAAAATTTGTAGTATAATTAGCTAAAGTTTCACGCCTGGATTACTGTTTTTGATAATTGATGATTTTATATTATAGCGATACTAAAATATTGATGTCGAAGTTCTATTGTAACTTGTCTATATTCAACCACTATTTTGATACACAATGATCTTGCACTTAGAAAATGCATTATCTGGGATCTTTGCACGCTGCAGGTCATTACTTTTATACGTTGCTTGGTGGATTTCACTGTTGGTAGAAGAGATGGTTCAAGAGGGATCTTCGTCTGTAAGTTCGTCACCTCTGCATCTGTTTTCCATGATGTCTCTTTCACCCGGTTTAGGATCACCATATCCTTGGCTCCGGGAAATGAGATCTGAGGATCGAGGCCTTTTTCTGATCCATCTTCTTATTGCCTGTGCTAATCATGTTGCTGCTGGTAATGTCGAGAATGCCAATATTGGTCTTGAATATATTTCAAATCTTGCATCACCCGATGGTGATACCATGCAGAGAATTGCAGCCTATTTCATGGAAGCGCTTGCTGATCGTATGCTTAAAGGTTGGCCTGGGCTGCACAAGGCCCTTAATTCCACCAAAATAACATCGGGGACTGAGGAAATTCTTGTTCAGAAGTTGTTCTTCGAGTTCTGTCCCTTTCTAAAGCTTGCATATGTGATCACAAACCAGGCGATTCTTGAAGCTATGGAAGGGGAGAAGGTGGTTCACATTATTGATCTCCATTCTTTTGAGCCTGCACAGTGGATTAGTCTTCTCCAGGCATTAAATGAACGTCGTGAAGGCCCGCCTCATATAATAATTACAGGCATCCATGAACAGAAAGAGGTATTAGAACAAATGGCGCATCGATTGAACCAGGAAGCTGAAAAATTAGACATCCCGTTTCAGTTTAATCCTATAGTTAGCAGATTAGAAAATCTTGACTTCAAAAGTTTACGTGTCAAGTCGGGAGAAGCTGTTGCTATAAGTTCTGTGCTTCAGTTACATTCTCTCTTGGCACTCGATGATGAGATGCTACGAACAAATTCCCCTTTGGTGAATAAGAGTCCTAACGCCATCCACTTTCGAAGAGTCTTGCAAATGAATCCACACACTCTAGGCGACTTTCTTGATAAGGATGTGATTAATAAATGTAGTGCAAGTCCAGATTCTGAATCATCTTCACCACTACCTTCGCCCACTCCACCGAAGATGGCAAGTTTTCTAAACGCCATTTCAGGTCTTTCCCCAAAATTAATGGTGGTGACTGAGCAAGAATCAAACCACAACGGGTTTAGTTTAATGGAGAGAATCATGGAAGCATTAAACTTTTATGCAGCACTGTTTGATGGCTTGGAGTCGACTGCCCCAAGGGCACTCATAGAGCGTCAAAAGATTGAGAAGATGCTATTTGGAGAGGAAATTAAGAATATTATATCTTGTGAGGGTCTCGATAGAAAGAAGAGGCATGAGAAGCTTGACAAATGGAGTCCTCGGCTTGAGTTGGCTGGTTTTGGGAATGTCGCTTTGAGCTATGGTGTCATGTTGCAGGCAAGGAGATTATTACAAAGTTACAATTATGATGGATACAAAATCAAAGTTGAAAATGGCTGCTTTATAATCTGCTGGCAGGATCAACCACTTTTCTCAGCTTCAGCATGGAGGTTTGGAAGGTATACTTGATCATGCTAGCATCAAAATAAGTTGATATTTGCTTTTTTATTTTGTAAAAAGAATTCTAGTTTGCCGATTCCCTTTCCAACTGCATAATGTGTTAACAAAAGAATGGAAAAAACTCTCAGAATTGTATTATATGTCAATTCTTCGATTTCTTTTGCCATCTTCCAATATCTACAATGCACATGGATGCATATAAGCGAATAGCCTCATAAGATTTAATTGCTTTACTACAAATATTGCTTCTGTTGGGAGTTTGAAGTAACCTAAGCATGATTTTACTTGTAATTGTCTGAAATCCTTTCTTCTCTGTGTTTATTATATAAACTTGACCGAAAATAGGAGAAAAAACCATAGAAACAGTGAAGCATTCAAGCAGAAGTTATTCATAAGAATACATTTTCAATGATGACAAACACATTGTACTCAACCACAGCATCCCCTGATGTAATATTATACTGGTATGTCTTTGCCAGTGCATAGCCACGAGCAAAACGGAAAATCCCACTGCCTCCCACTACCGGCATTTCCCTGACTGCATCAAGCACCGGATTCCTCCCAATAACACTAAGCGAACTTCCATTAAACTTCCCTTCATTGAATGCAAAATTCACAACCATAAGTAGACTTCCATCATGTTGAGAAGTCATAGCATACATTCCCTGAGCTCTTCCAACAAGTTTAGAGCTGGACTCAGGCCCTTCAGTTAGAGGGTCGTCTATCATCGCAGTGCTGCCGAAAGAATTCTTTCGACCAGCAACTAGTATGGCTGTTGGATGTTTCCCACTCACGATATCATGGAAGTAGAAATGGAGATGGTAAATCTCATCATCATGTTTAGTAGCCTTTGTTTCTGGGTATTGTTCTGAAAATTTTCCATCAGTAATGGCAAGAAATGTTGAAATAAGAATGAAAAACATGGTGAAACGATCCGTGGAAGTGAGGAAGAAAGCCATTTTTTGTTAGCTTTATTGTTGAGAATGGAGAGGTGTGGGTATTAATGTCACCTCTTATTCTTTTCTTATTGGCTTTTAAGTTTCTAGAAATGAATTATTGCTTCTGCTTGCTTTTGATTTCTATAGTGGAGGAAATTTGAGATGGTGGAAATAAAGTTGGTGAAAAGAGAAGAAAGCATAGCCACTTGTTATTGCATTCATAGTGTAGAGAAAAGGGTATGTTGACTAGTGTTGTTTATCTCATGTTAGGATGAAGAGTGTAATATATCATGAGATTTAAAATTATTGAACCCAACGAATTTGTGTTGTCTCCTTGACACAATTTCTCTCCTTATTACTTGAGGTCTAGAGCAATTCTCCTGACTCCTATACAATAAATTCTCATTACTACGCGTCCGTGTCGGACAGATATCGATATCGAGACTTCTTTGACACTCTATTATAATTATTTTCTTTTTTTTATTAGAATATTATATATTATTTACTCAAAGTTATTGATAAATAACAAATAAGTAATCATATTTAAAAGATTTCAACAAGAAAAATTAATAATAAGTACTAAGTTAAATGTATACTATATAATGAAGCATATTAATAATTTAATCAACATGTCGTGTCAAAAATCGCGCGTCAACGTAACCGACACGTATTGTGTCTGACACATTTATCCGAGTTGGTGCATCATAGTGACGTACCTCAATTACATAAGAATTAATGAACAAAACTCTATTTTATCACCTAACTTTGACATTGAAAAATTGTAGAGTAAAAAGTTGAGCAAAAAGCGAATGAACATTTGTAGCACGGAGGAGAATCTATTAATGTTAGCATGTTTATGTTTAGATGCATGAATATGGTCATTAGGGAAAATGTGAATCCTGTAGGATCTGCCTTGATGATCCAAAGGCAACTGTGATGATGGTCAAAATGTATGAACCACAGCTTTGCTTCTTCCACAAACAAAGCTTTGCATTTCCGACACGCTTCATGTTTCTCATCATCATAAGCCATATCTGAATTTTCCATTGCTATTACTGGGAAAACTCTGCCCAAATTTGGGTACATTACAATTGATATTTTGTTCTACACGTCTACAATAACAAGTATTTGTAAAATAACTCCAGTAAGAAGAAAAATGAAGGTGTTAAGAGACCTTTGTGCTCCAACCTAAGTCCTATATTTGATCAAATATGTAAGCAAGATGTACACAAGTATAAGCCAAATCGAATGCATCCAATCTATAAAAAGAACAAAACATCAAGTTTTATTCCAAATAAATTTGAGGTCGGTTATATTAATAATTATTTAACCATTGTGTTCGGTTCATCTATCCATTTTCTAATCGCATCGTCTCTAGAGACTTCGGGAGCATTCAATAGGCTTCAGGATCATGGGCGGAAATAGAGCAGCCAATTTATGTTTTTCGTGTGTAAAAAAAAAATAAAAAAAAAAAATTACCTAGTGCAAAAAATAAAAATAAAAATAAAAATAAATAAATTTTTTTCTCTCCAGACTCCATCCCTGCCTGATATAGTGTAGCAAGCATGTAGTAAACTCTAGGCCGACCCTGAGATTTGAATGCCCTGTGCGACATTTTAAAATGATGCCCATTTCATGTAATTAAAAAAAACTTATTGACACCAACAAAAAAAAACTTAAAATGGTGTCCCTTTCATGTATTAAAAACTTACCTTCTAGAACCACAAAAAATTACAAATAATAATACAAGCCAATAATTATACATATATAAACACATATAACAATTTTTTTTTCTTTTTTTTTTTTTGTGCCCTACAATGTTGAGATCCTGTGCGGTCGCTCAACTCGAGCACCCTCATGGCTACCTTTGAGTAAACTTATTAAGTCTACAAAACTTTTATTATTCCTGGGGTTCATAAATGAGAAAGAGACGTTTTTCAGTGTGTATAATCTTTAAACCTAAGGAAGCCACATCAGTCTCAGGGATGCCCGCACGGGAGATAATATAATGATATCCCTTTGTTTTTTTTCCTCTCAAATGACCATCTGTTTCTTGTAATTCTCTTATTGTTGCTTTGGATGAGTTTGGTACGTGACTGTGTAAAGGGGAAAATTAGCACAGTTCTTGGGCTGATCTACAAGTATGGGTCACCATAATAATGGACTTTTGACAAGGCTCAACACAAGTCCAAAAGAGAGCTGCAATAAAAGTGAGCCCAATAGCTCAAAAGACTTCAAGTAGAGAGCCCAATATTGGCAGGGGTTGAGATCAGCAGTAAAATTAATTGTCCACTCATTTAATTATGTGGTAATTACATAAAATCAAGGGTTTAAAGAAGGTCTAAAGTTTATTTATTCAAAAATCAGGTACTCTATTAAAACCCTAATTGATAACCTAATTTATCCCTCTCTCTCTCTCTCTCTCTCTCTCTCCCTCTCCCTCCCCTACCCCTCTCTCCCTCGCCTCTCTCTGCGTCCGATGCTGCTGCTGGTAGCGTCGAGACGACGCTGCTCAGTTCGCAGCAGCATCGCAACGTCGTTTGCGCAGCAGCTTCGACGCTGCCGCGAACTGCAGTAGCATCGTAGTCTGCGGCAGCATCAACGTCGCGACGCTGCTGATGTGAATGACGGCGTGGTGGTGCTTTGTGTGGTTGGATGCTACGGTGGTGGTGGTGGTTGTTGCGACGGTGGTGTTGGTACTAGTTGTCGTGAAGTGTGGTGGTTTTGTGGTGGGGGCGACAACGGTGGTGTGGTACATGCGGCAATGGTGGTTGTTTTTGTTGCTCACGGTGGGAATGGTATGGGATATTGTTTGTGACCAATTATTTGGTCGATTTGTGACCAAGTATTGGTGGTGGATCGAGAGTGGGGGTGGGGTGTTTGATGTATGTGACCAACTATTTGGTTCACCGTGATTAACTATTAAACTGTGACCTTAAAATTCGATAATTTTTGACTAAAAATAATTTGTGATCAACAAATTTGAAAATGTATGATCTATAATTTTTTTTGATATGTGACCTCAAAATTTTAAAATTTGTGACCAACATATAAATTGTGACCTATAAAATTTTTGATATGTGTTTTCGAAATAATTTGTGACCAATTAATTTGACAATATGTGACTAATAAATAAATCGTGACATATAATTATGGACACGTAACCATTAATTGTATATTTATGAATTAATTGTATTTAAATAATAAATATTTTTAATTAATTAGCTGAATACTTGATTTTTGCAACTTTTAAATTTGAAACCTGATTTTTGCACCAGTGAAACTTAAAACATGATTCATGAATTCTCCTCATTAATTTTTGACACATTATTTTAAAATTTATAGGTCATCTGAACCATGGTTAATTTTACCACTAACCTATCAAATTGTTGACATGTTAATTTAAAATGACGTGTCAATAATTAATTGAGTGAACAACAAATTGGACAATAGATCTCAAACTCTAAAATGAGGTTTGAATAATATGCTCCATNAGAAGAAAAAGGTAAGTACACGAAAATATTCTAGAATCATCCAAATTTTATCTTAACTTTCCCATTATATTCGAGTTCTAGCTTGAGCGTTGAAGGGTCTATGCCGTAAACCCCTTCCATGCTGTCTAACATCTCTCTTTCAGTGCACGAGTTAGGTTGTGGAATTCAAACCAGAAGGTGGAAGCTACTTTAAAAGTATGTTTGGTATATTATGTTGGCGATGCGGGCTAATTATAAGTGCGGGTGAATGAGTTGTTGTATATGGAACAAATAAAAAGCAAAGTTTAATCCGCAGGAGCGTGACTAAACTATATAATAAGGTGATTGGAAATGTAGTATGAAAACTAGAAATGAAAATAAAGGACATCCAAGAAATAAAGAAGAAGAAGAAGAAGAACAATCTGAGGCAACTGATTTTCACTCTTTCCTTAAGACAAAGTTGCCCCACAACGATGCTCACGATTCACGACACTTGTCTCCAAGATATAACGGATTCAACTTGTGGTAGAAGCACTTCAAACCACAAGTTATGGCGAACTTTCGACGGAGTTTCTCTCTACAAAGAAGAAAACGGGTTTTGAATCAATTTGGAAGTGATTTGCAAGATTTTTTATGCAATGCTAAATGTAAATATGGTATGGGATGCCTAATGGACATCCAAGGGGTTCTATATATAGAGGATGAGGGGTTGTGAATGAAGTGTCGCGCCCCAAACTTCAACAACTTTTGCCAAAGGTCGCACCACTCACTGTCGCTAGCCTGTTGTCATTGTCTCGCTCGACCGATAAAAACAGTGATATCGCTAGCCTATTGCTGGCTTGTCGCTCGAGTGACAACCCAGCGATAAACTAGCAACAACCTTAGTCAATTTTTCAAGCAGCTTCCTCTATTTTCTTCCCAACTTTGGACCCTAATTTCTCATTCATCCGAAATTGGTTTTGAGATTTCAAATATACCACGACAATTTACTCGACGAGTAGAACAAGTTGATCTATTTATATTTGTAATTTGATCATCGGATCAGGTCAGAATATTTGGACGAAGTTTACACGAAAGTTATTTTTCCAAGTTCTTGGTTTTGACACTTAACCAAATTTTCAATATTCTAAACCCATTTCCAACAATCTCCCACATGAATGGAAATTCGAACATGTATATACAATGCAAAATTATGATGCATTTTAGGGAGAGCAGAAAATTCTGTATCAGGTAAGGTAGCTTCCGATTTTGAACCTCCCTTAGTGAAATACTATCGGACTTACTTGGCTAATTGGTGAACGTGATGTCTTGAACCATTCACGTGTTAGTGTAAGCCAAGACAACAATACTCACACATATGTCTTCCTTAATCCGTTCATAGTTTTCATGACTTGGTTCATTTTGTCCCTGAACCACTCTTGGGTTTCATAAGTATTTAGAGAATTGTAGCCTCGAACCATTCTCATTGAAGCGGCCCCACTTCATACTTACATAGGTGACCTTCTATTAGGAATATTATGCCTTACTCCACTTGACTTAATCAAGATATATGAATCATTAAAAGAGTATCTTAACCTCTAATCATTCGGCAGAAAGCACTTTAATATCATAGGAATGAGTTAGGAAATAATTTCTTAAGTGTTTCATTGAATCTTCATAACTTAGTTGTCCATTTGAACCAAGATCTTGGGATCTCTAGTCAACAAAGTAGGGTTACCATTACAAAGATCCTTACGTAATAGGCTTTAATCACATTCATTCCGATAGGTAACATATTTGATCTCTAGGCAAACCTTTCGTAAGTGGACTGCAATGTTCTCCTTTGATTTCACATAATCTATGTAGATGATGCCATTAAAGATTAGTTACTTAATGGTATTATGTATGCGACATATATGTCTAGACTTACCATTATACATGTCTCTTTGAACCCTCCCAATAGCTGATTTCACAATGTATACTAATTGTAGTTACCGGCTTCGGCCAACATGAAATATTTTCTAGAAAGTTATGAAGTGTAAACTTGAGTCAATAGGGTTTTTCGCAGGACTTTCCTCAGTACACTCTCAATATAATGAGATTGGGAAAGTACGATTTCTTTTGGTGTTCTAGAGATCTTAATCCCTAGTATCACATTAGCAACACGCATACCTTTTCTATCAAAATGCTTCGTTAGCATTCTCTTGGTGTTTAGCAACATTCATGACTATTGCATATTATCAACATGTCATCTACATAAAGACATATAATCACATAGGCATTTGGTATATGTTTTACATATACACACTTATTACATTCATTTATCTTAAATTTGTTTGACAACATCATTTTGTCAAACTTTTGATGCCAGTATTTAGGAGCTTGTTTCAATTTATACAAGGACTTAACAAGTTTACAAACCTTGTGTTTGTGATGAGGAGAGACGAACCCCTCGGGTTGTTCCATGTATATCTCCTCTTCTAACTCACCATTCAAGAATGCAGTTTTCACATCCATTTGATGAATCTCAAGGTTGTATATTGCTGCAATTGCAATTAGTAACCTTATCGACGTGATTCTAGTTACAGGTGAGTGGGTATCAAAGAAGTCAAGTCCTTTCTTTTGCCTATATCCTTTGGTAACTAACCTAGCTTTATACTTGTCAATGGATCCATCCAGTTTAAGTTTCTTCTTAAAAATCCATTTATACCCTAAAGGCTTATTTCCGGGAGGTAAATCAACTAATTCCCAATTATGATTTTGCATTATCGAATCTATCTCACTATTAATAACTTCTTTCCAATGCGGTGTTTTCGATGTAGACATGGATTGATTGAATTGGATCATTTTTTATCATATAAGTTAGAAAATTTGGGCCAAATGAAGTAGATATTCTTGTCCTTTTACTACGCCTTGGTTCTTCCTCATATGAAGTACCATTTGTAGTATCGTAAGTTCTTTTGCTTGAACTTATAGTTTCATTTTCTTTACAAGGAAACACATTCTCAAAGAAAGTTGCATTNTACGTCGTGTATGTCTAGACTTACCATTATACATGCTGCTTCTAGCCCTAGCCGTTTGACTATCACAATGTATACTAATCGCAGGTACCAGCTTAGGCCAACATGGAATATCTTCTAGAAAGTTATGAAGTCATTCTGCTTCTTCTCCAGCTTTGTCCAAAGCAATAAACTCGAATTCCATTGTTAATCGAGCTATACAATTTGCTTTGTAGATTTCCATGATACAGCAGCTCCATCAATGGTAAATACATAACCACTAGTAGACTTGTAATCCTTCATGTTGGATATCAAATTCGCATCACAATATCCATCCAATATCGCATTATATTTTGTGAAATGTAATCCATAGGTTAATGTATAATTAAAATACCTAAGAACCCTTGCCTTCCAATGATCATGGCTTGGATTACTTGTGAATCTACTGAGTTTATTCACGGCATATGTTATTTCTGGTCTAGGGTAGTTCGTAATATATATTAGACTGCATATAACCTATGAATACTTTAGTTGTGACACACATTCACCCATATTTTTGACTAAGTATAAACTTGGGTCAATAGGAATTTTCACAGGACTTTTCTCAAGTATATTATACTTCTTCAGTACACTCTCAATGTAATAAGACTGAGAAAGTACAATTTCTTTCGGTGTTCTAGAGATATTAGTCCCTAGTATCACATAAGCAACACCTATATCGTTCATATCAAAATGCTTCGTTAGCATTCTCTTGGACTATTGCCCATTATCAACATGTCGTCTACATAAAGACATACAATCACATAGGCATTTGGTGTATGTTTTACATGTACACATTTGTCACACTCGTTGATTTTGAATCCGTTTAACAACATTGTTTTGTCAAACTTTTGGTGCCAATGTTTAGGAGCTTGTTTCAATTCATACAAGGACTTAAGAAGTTTACTAACTTTGTGTTTGTAATTAGGAGAGAAACCCTTCGAGTTGTTCCATGTATATCTCCTCTTCTAACTCACCATTGAGGAATGCTGTTTTCACATCCATTTGGTAAATTTCAAGGTTGTGAATTGCTTAAATCGCAATTAATAACCTAATCGAAGTGATTCTAGTCACAGGTGAGTAGGTATCAAAGAAGTCAAATCATTCTTTTTACATATATCCTTTAGCAATCAATCTAACCTTATATTTATTAATGGATCCATCCGGTTTAATTTTCTTCATAAAAATCCATTTACACCCTAAAGGCTTATGTTCGGGAGGTAAATCAACCAACTTCCAAGTATGATTTTGCATTATCAATTCAATTTTACTATTGATAGCTTCTTTCCAAAAAGGAGTCTCTGGTGTTGACATTGCTTCACTGAAT
>CAIGRF010010763.1:24693-42937 GCA_903798235.1 Fraxinus ornus | reverse complement strand
TCTTCTCCTCCCTTAAATTAGGTCTTTAAATATGTATTTATAGTTCCCCAAAGTTACAAGTTGAATTGGAGGTGGAGCGGGCTGAAAATCTTTTAAAAATTTTGTTTTTTCTCTTACCCGGAAGGCGGCACCTTGGCGCTCAAGGCTGGCGCCTTGGCACCGCGATTGCTTCTTCTACTGGCGCATTGGCGCCAGCTATTCTATTGTTTTTTTAGTGGCCAGCGCCATTCTGAATTTTATTTTTGTTTTCTTTGTATTTTTGGGCACCAACATTCTGTCTCGTCCTTTATTATTCTTCTTCTCTATTTATTTTGCTAATCTTTTGGTCTTCTTTTTACTTCACTCTTCTCTTCCCTCATCTCCATGTCATATCTCCTTCCACAATCATCATCATAGCTCCATTTCAAGCTCAAAACCACTTCGTTTTCATGTAATTTGTCCAACTACAAAACAATACGAACACACACATCAAAACGCTCAAAAGTGCTTAAGAACAAACTAAAAACTACGATTTAAAAGAATTTGTTTAATGAGTTAATTTCACTCATCACTCCTCCAGCGAGTCGGCCTGCTCGGGCTCATTTTTACCGAGCCGATGAGCTTCTCGACTTGGTTACCACCACCAACCTAATCCCATTTTTTGGAAACGATTAAGTTCTGAGGGCGCTGGGTTTCTATTGCTGTAGAGTCGTGTCCCTGTTGAAGTTTTTTTTTCCCTTTTTTTTGGCTCTCAAAACAAAAAAATAAAAATAAAAGATAAGAATTAAGGGACAACCAATTTCAAATCTTGATACTTAATATTTATTTCAAGTTACTAATTTTCTAAAATTGATTAGTTAAAGCAGCATGTTACCAAAATAACATCTCTTGCCTAAATTAATTTATTTGGAATATTAGGAAGGTAGTGTGTATGTAATTTATGTGGTATTGATGGGCCCAAAGGAAGGATAATATTTCATTAAATTATTTACACACACGTGGTGATAAATATATGACAATTGTAAAGTTTTACATTATGTGAACATTGATTCAGTCCAAAGATAGATTTGATGTTTGATATGATTTATTGTCAATATTTGATTACTTCACCAAGAGTGCCATTTACAAGTTGGTATTTATGTTCAAAAATAAAATATCAATGTTGTGTTCGGTCTCTTATGATGGGGTTACTTGAAATTATTGATTGTCGAATACGGATTCTCATGTGAACATGTTAATTTGGTTTAAGTTCCCTATTCAGTTAATCCATCAACTTTGAACTATCTGCCAACATCAATTTAATTCATGCGCCTGAACCAAAGTTTAAGTACTAGAAAGAGAACGTTTGTATTGTTCTTGGCAACATAGAATCTACTAGAGCTTACATTAAGGACTGGACAATCCACTACTCTTATGGATAAGAGTTTCACTAATTAAAAATGGGATTCGGATAAGTGGGATCATTTAAACCGTATGAGTCTTATGATCATGAAGCGTGGAATTTTAGTAACATTTAGATGCACTAATGTAACTACTACCAAGGAATTCATTAATTTTTTTTAAAAAAAAAAAACTCTTTGCAAAAAGCGATAAGGCCGAAACTAGTACGCTTTTAGCGAACTTAGTTTCACTAAGGTATAAAGGTAAATGAAATATTTGAGAGCACATCATGGAGATGTCTCATATTGCTTCAAAATTAAAGGCAACAAAGCTTGAGCTTTTTGATGATTTGCTCTTACATTTGGTTTTGACTTCTCTTCCTACACAATACAATCAACTCAAGGAAAAGTGGACTCTTAATGAGTTCATTCCATGTTATGTGCAAGAAGAAGAAAGGCTAAAGCAAGATAAAATTGGTATTACTCACTTGACTCGTACATCTAAGGACAAGTTATAAAGAATAGAGAAGCTGCATCTGGTTCAGTTCAGAAGAAACAGTAAAAGCCTAAAAAGGATCAATCATCTAGCATTACTTTTGTGAAAAACTGAAACACATAGAAAGAGATTGTACTAAATACCACGTTCGGCGTGTAAAGAAAAGTACACTTCTCACTTTGATTTGTTTTGAGGTTAATTTAGTTTTAATACCTAGACATACTGGTGGATAAATCTTGGTACCACTACTCACATAAGTGTGCAGGGTTGCCTGAACTATCAAAGCCAATTGATGCCGAAAGATTCATCTATGTGGGGGCAATGACATATCAATAAAAGTTGAGGCTATAAGGATTGTTAGGATATTATTAAAGACTGGTTATGATTTGAATATGAAAGAGGTATTTGCAATACCGTCTTTTAGATGGAATTTGATTACTATGTCTACATTTGACAAATTTAATTACTTTTGTTCAATTAGAAATAGTTAGTTTGATTTTTTTCTTAATTCAAATATTGTGGATACTAGTTTTTTATCTGGTTATGATAACATGTATATGCTTAATACGATTACCTCTTATAAATAGACCTTACATGTGAATTCACGTGGTATTAAGCATAAATTGACTAAATGAGAATTTTGTTTCGTTCTGGCACAAGTGATTAGATAACATCTCTCAAAAGAGAATGTAAAATCTTATGCCGAAAGAATTCTTGATTCCCTTAATTTTTCTGACTTAAGTGTTTGTGTTAATTAAATTAAGAGAAAACAAACAAATATAAGGAGATTAGGTACCTATAGGACTTCAGATGTCTTAGAACTAAGTCGTACAGATATCTGTGAGCCATTCACTTCAAGTTCTTGGAATGGTCAACCATAATTTAGTATGTTCATAAACAGATTTTTCTCACTATGGCTACCTATATCTCATCTATGAGAAATCTCATACACTAGACATGTTCAAGGTATACAAAACTGAGATTGGAAATCAACTCAGTAAAAGAATTCATTAAGTCATATCTTACCNAGATTTGATGGATCTAGAGAACAATGTCCATGGCCTTCTGCTTCAATTTCTAGAGGAATGTGAAATTGTCCTGCAGTATACAATGTCAGGGTCCTTTGGCATAAATGATGTTATTGAAAGAGAAAACAAAATAATTAAGGACGCGGTAAGGAGTATAATTAATCATTTCACCTTACCAGAATCTCCCTAGGAAGAAGCACTAAAGACTGAAGTTTAAATTTTCAATAACGTTCCGAGTAAAACAACTATTAAGGGGTTACAAATTTTTAATGATCTCACTATTAGATCAATTTTTGAAACGGGAAAGATCTGATTCCTTGATGATGTAGAGTTTGCAGGGGGAGATAAGGTTATAAGGTTAAGGATTTTGTCGTGGGGGAAGAATATGTACATATTTTTTCTATTGCAATTGATAATAATCAGAACCATAGACAAATTATTGTTCTAGAGCTTGTTCAAGAAGTAATTTCAAATCAAGACAATATTACAAAATTCTCTATATACAATCAAGAAATGTTTCAGAAAACAAACTCAACAACCCAAGAACAAATGTCATTAAGAAATTTCACTATAAAAAGGAGAAATGCAATTCTGGATAACTTTATAGTCTTTTTCCAAGAAAATAAGGATATTCATGCAAACGAATAACTCTCAAGAGTGGATTGATGCCATGCATAAAGAGAAAAAGTTTATAAGTAACAATGACGTTTGGGAATTCATCAATTGTCTGAAGGTGCGAAACTCATTGGTTGTAACTGAATATTTAAAATCAAGAGGAATTCGAAAGATGATGTGGAGAGATATGAGACTTGTCTTGTTGCTAATGACTCTACTAAAAAGAAAGTACTGACATTAAAGAGACTTTTTCCCCAGTTTCTATGAAAGATTCTTTTGGGACTATTATGACATTTGTAACGCATTTTGATCTTAAGCTACATCAGATGGTTTACAAATTAAATAAATTCATATATAGGCTTAAGCTAGTTTCTCGTAATGGTATCACATATTTCATCAAACAATTATCTCGTTTGATTTTGAGATGAATTCAATTCACGGTTGTGTATATCACAAGTTCAATGGGAGTAATCATATATTTTGGTATTGTATGTCGATAACATAATGCTTACTTCAATAATATAAGCTTATTCCATGAAACCAAGATGTTTCTATAATGGAATTTTGAACTGAAAAATCTTGGTGACGCCTCTTTTGTATTAAGGATATAGATACACAAGGATCGTTCTCTGTGTATCTTTCGATTATCACAAAAAGAGTTGTATCGATAAGGTTCTTAAGAGATTTGGAATGCATGTATGTAAACCAGGTAATATCCCTATTAATAAGGGAGACAAGTTTACTCTCGATTAATGCCCTAATGATAAACTTAAATAAAGAAAATACAGAAAATTTCATGTACTTTAGCAGTTAGGAATTTAATATATACTTAGGTTTACACACATTTGGATGTAGAATTTATTATTGGCGGTAGATATTTAAGTAACTCTGGGATGAAAATTTGGAAAGAAACCATTTGGTCATTCGATATCTATAGAGAACTAAGGATTACATGATCACATTCAGGATATCAGACAAATTGGAGATCGTTGGATATTCTGATTATGATAATGAAATATGACTTTCGTTTTCATGTAATTTGTCCAACTACAAAACAATACGAACACACACATCAAAACGCTCAAAAGTGCTTAAGAACAAACTAAAAACTACGATTTAAAAGAATTTGTTTAATGAGTTAATTTCACTCATCACTCCTCCAGCGAGTCGGCCTGCTCGGGCTCATTTTTACCGAGCCGATGAGCTTCTCGACTTGGTTACCACCACCAACCTAATCCCATTTTTTGGAAACGATTAAGTTCTGAGGGCGCTGGGTTTCTATTGCTGTAGAGTCGTGTCCCTGTTGAAGTTTTTTTTTTCCTTTTTTTTGGCTCTCAAAACAAAAAAATAAAAATAAAAGATAAGAATTAAGGGACAACCAATTTCAAATCTTGATACTTAATATTTATTTCAAGTTACTAATTTTCTAAAATTGATTAGTTAAAGCAGCATGTTACCAAAATAACATCTCTTGCCTAAATTAATTTATTTGGAATATTAGGAAGGTAGTGTGTATGTAATTTATGTGGTATTGATGGGCCCAAAGGAAGGATAATATTTCATTAAATTATTTACACACACGTGGTGATAAATATATGACAATTGTAAAGTTTTACATTATGTGAACATTGATTCAGTCCAAAGATAGATTTGATGTTTGATAGGATTTATTGTCAATATTTGATTACTTCACCAAGAGTGCCATTTACAAGTTGGTATTTATGTTCAAAAATAAAATATCAATGTTGTGTTCGGTCTCTTATGATGGGGTTACTTGAAATTATTGATTGTCGAATACGGATTCTCATGTGAACATGTTAATTTGGTTTAAGTTCCCTATTCAGTTAATCCATCAACTTTGAACTATCTGCCAACATCAATTTAATTCATGCGCCTGAACCAAAGTTTAAGTACTAGAAAGAGAACGTTTGTATTGTTCTTGGCAACATAGAATCTACTAGAGCTTACATTAAGGATTGGACAATCCACTACTCTTATGGATAAGAGTTTCACTAATTAAAAATGGGATTCGGATAAGTGGGATCATTTAAACCGTATGAGTCTTATGATCATGAAGCGTGGAATTTTAGTAACATTTAGATGCACTAATGTAACTACTACCAAGGAATTCATTAATTTTTTTTAAAAAAAAAAAACTCTTTGCAAAAAGCGATAAGGCCGAAACTAGTACGCTTTTAGCGAACTTAGTTTCACTAAGGTATAAAGGTAAATGAAATATTTGAGAGCACATCATGGAGATGTCTCATATTGCTTCAAAATTAAAGGCAACAAAGCTTGAGCTTTTTGATGATTTGCTCTTACATTTGGTTTTGACTTCTCTTCCTACACAATACAATCAACTCAAGGAAAAGTGGACTCTTAATGAGTTCATTCCATGTTATGTGCAAGAAGAAGAAAGGCTAAAGCAAGATAAAATTGGTATTACTCACTTGACTCGTACATCTAAGGACAAGTTATAAAGAATAGAGAAGCTGCATCTGGTTCAGTTCAGAAGAAACAGTAAAAGCCTAAAAAGGATCAATCATCTAGCATTACTTTTGTGAAAAACTGAAACACATAGAAAGAGATTGTACTAAATACCACGTTCGGCGTGTAAAGAAAAGTACACTTCTCACTTTGATTTGTTTTGAGGTTAATTTAGTTTTAATACCTAGACATACTGGTGGATAAATCTTGGTACCACTACTCACATAAGTGTGCAGGGTTGCCTGAACTATCAAAGCCAATTGATGCCGAAAGATTCATCTATGTGGGGGCAATGACATATCAATAAAAGTTGAGGCTATAAGGATTGTTAGGATATTATTAAAGACTGGTTATGATTTGAATATGAAAGAGGTATTTGCAATACCGTCTTTTAGATGGAATTTGATTACTATGTCTACATTTGACAAATTTAATTACTTTTGTTCAATTAGAAATAGTTAGTTTGATTTTTTTCTTAATTCAAATATTGTGGATACTAGTTTTTTATCTGGTTATGATAACATGTATATGCTTAATACGATTACCTCTTATAAATAGACCTTACATGTGAATTCACGTGGTATTAAGCATAAATTGACTAAATGAGAATTTTGTTTCGTTCTGGCACAAGTGATTAGATAACATCTCTCAAAAGAGAATGTAAAATCTTATGCCGAAAGAATTCTTGATTCCCTTAATTTTTCTGACTTAAGTGTTTGTGTTAATTAAATTAAGAGAAAACAAACAAATATAAGGAGATTAGGTACCTATAGGACTTCAGATGTCTTAGAACTAAGTCGTACAGATATCTGTGAGCCATTCACTTCAAGTTCTTGGAATGGTCANGATGTCTTGGAACTAATTCATACGGATATGTGTGTACCATTTCCTTCGGCTTCTTGGAATGGTCAACAGTCATTTATTAAGTTCATAGTCTAATTTTCTCACTATGGCTACCTATATCTCATCTATTAGAAATCTCAACCACTAGACATGTTTAAAGCATACAAGGCCGAGGTTGAAAATCAACTCAACAAAAGAATAAAACACATCAGATTTGGTTGTGGTGGATGGCAGATTTGATGGATCTAGAGAACAATGTCCATGGCCTTCTGCTTCAATTTCTAGAGGAATGTGAAATTGTCCTGCAGTATACAATGTCAGGGTCCTTTGGCATAAATGATGTTATTGAAAGAGAAAACAAAATAATTAAGGACGCGGTAAGGAGTATAATTAATCATTTCACCTTACCAGAATCTCCCTAGGAAGAAGCACTAAAGACTGAAGTTTAAATTTTCAATAACGTTCCGAGTAAAACAACTATTAAGGGGTTACAAATTTTTAATGATCTCACTATTAGATCAATTTTTGAAACGGGAAAGATCTGATTCCTTGATGATGTAGAGTTTGCAGGGGGAGATAAGGTTATAAGGTTAAGGATTTTGTCGTGGGGGAAGAATATGTACATATTTTTTCTATTGCAATTGATAATAATCAGAACCATAGACAAGTTATTGTTCTAGAGCTTGTTCAAGAAGTAATTTCAAATCAAGACAATATTACAAAATTCTCTATATACAATCAAGAAATGTTTCAGAAAACAAACTCAACAACCCAAGAACAAATGTCATTAAGAAATTTCACTATAAAAAGGAGAAATGCAATTCTGGATAACTTTATAGTCTTTTTCCAAGAAAATAAGGATATTCATGCAAAGGAATAACTCTCAAGAGTGGATTGATGCCATGCATAAAGAGAAAAAGTTTATAAGTAACAATGACGTTTGGGAATTCATCAATTGTCTGAAGGTGCGAAACTCATTGGTTGTAACTGAATATTTAAAATCAAGAGGAATTCGAAAGATGATGTGGAGAGATATGAGACTTGTCTTGTTGCTAATGACTCTACTAAAAAGAAAGTACTGACATTAAAGAGACTTTTTCCCCAGTTTCTATGAAAGATTCTTTTGGGACTATTATGACATTTGTAACGCATTTTGATCTTAAGCTACATCAGATGGTTTACAAATTAAATAAATTCATATATAGGCTTAAGCTAGTTTCTCGTAATGGTATCACATATTTCATCAAACAATTATCTCGTTTGATTTTGAGATGAATTCAATTCACGGTTGTGTATATCACAAGTTCAATGGGAGTAATCATATATTTTGGTATTGTATGTCGATAACATAATGCTTACTTCAATAATATAAGCTTATTCCATGAAACCAAGATGTTTCTATAATGGAATTTTGAACTGAAAAATCTTGGTGACGCCTCTTTTGTATTAAGGATATAGATACACAAGGATCGTTCTCTGTGTATCTTTCGATTATCACAAAAAGAGTTGTATCGATAAGGTTCTTAAGAGATTTGGAATGCATGTATGTAAACCAGGTAATATCCCTATTAATAAGGGAGACAAGTTTACTCTCGATTAATGCCCTAATGATAAACTTAAATAAAGAAAATACAGAAAATTTCATGTACTTTAGCAGTTAGGAATTTAATATATACTTAGGTTTACACACATTTGGATGTAGAATTTATTATTGGCGGTAGATATTTAAGTAACTCTGGGATGAAAATTTGGAAAGAAACCATTTGGTCATTCGATATCTATAGAGAACTAAGGATTACATGATCACATTCAAGAAAATCAAACCTATTGGAAATCATTAGATATTCTGATTCTGATCATGGAATAAGACTGCAAAATATTGTCACTAGACTACATATTTTGGATGGATTTGTAAGACCACTTTAGTTAATCTGTGACAATAGCAGTTTTGTATTCCAACTAGAGTTTGATGATGTCAAAGTTTATAGCAATTAATTCCTAGTTGTCAAGGAATGAATTCAGAGTGGTTAAGTTTCTATAAAGCATATTAGGTCAAACTCCATAATCATATATCCATTTACTAAATGGCTACCATCCAATATCTTTTATGAGCATAATACTCACATGAGTGTTGCATCTTTTGATGATATGTCAGTTTAGTGTGAGTTTGTATTCGGATGTTGTTTGTTTTGGACACATATTTTTTTATCCATAGATATTTGATTTATTTCAGAAATAAAGTATTCAATTCAGTTCCACTCTGATTAAAGTTTATGGTTGATCTCATTAAAGAATAAGGTGGGACCAGTTGGAAATAGGCATGTTCGAATCACATTGCATGTAATTTTCATTACATCCACACTTGATTTGTATCATTTGAACAAGTTACTTGACCATTGAGGGTTTAGTTATGATATTTGTAACGAAGACCACTTTGATCCTATATTGATATAATTAATGGAAGAGATTGTTCGGAGATACTTTTGGTTATGATAGCAAAAGTTTTGACTTCATAAGGTCGTACATAAATAAGGTAACACTTATGGCCTAAGTGGGTCATTTTTGGGTTTATTAATTTGTCATGTGGGCATATATATATATATATACATAGTGTGGGCCGAATTATATGTGTAGAGATCAGATCCATTGAGGTTATATTTGACGATGAGCCAAATACATATGGAAACTATAAATAAAGCTATGGTCCTCAATTCATTTGCAACTTCCCATTATTTGTGTCATCCCATGAACACAAGAATTAATAGAGAAAACATATTGAAGATGAAGATCTAAAACCCACAATCAAGAACAAGGATTGAAAAACAAGAATCAAGAAGAAGGATTGGAGAAATCAAATCGAAGAAAAGACAATCAAAATTACGAAGCAAGAAGTCAAAATCAAGATCAAGAACTCAAGAACCAAAAAAAATCAATAATTAAGATTCAAGATCCATTATTAAAGAATTATTCCCAAAGAATTAAAGTATGTTCCGCATTATTAATTTTTCTTTTTATAATTTTATATGGAAGATCTTGACAATAAAGTAATTAGGTTTTTCAGTTTTATAAAGTTTAATAAAGTTTTAACATCGATGTCTTTTGACTTATCTTTACTCTTTTTATATAAATACACATTTATATATTATGTATATTGTTATGAAAACTTAAATTCTCTTATATCGGTTTGTTTGGAAAAATAAGAGATTATAATCACAATATGAAGGAATTGATCACAAGAACACAAGAACAATGTAATTTTGCAGAAAATGAAGATTTATTATAATATGAAGAAAGAATACAAAGATTATGTATTTACAATGTTTCTAACTTCTTGTGGGAAAAAAACGAATCCAACTAAATTGTAGAGAAGAGTCAAATATATAGAGAAAAATAGAGGACGTTCAAACCCTTGTAATAGAGTTGTAATTGAAATAGAATTCAAAAAAAGAGTCCAAAACGAAAAATGAAACTAAAATAGCGCAGGGAGGCTAAACAGCTGGTGCTGCAGCTCAAGGCAGTTTTCTTCCGGTGCCCACTCTCGAGTCCTTTATTCCAAAAATCTTGATTTTCTTCATCTCAATGTCCTCTTTAAGTCAAATATAAATTCCTACTCGAAATGGGCTAAATAAATTTGAATAAAATTTCACTATAACATTCTAAATAGAATTTTTCTTAATGAGCATTTTAATTAGAACTCTCAATTAGAATTCGCTAAGCAAACTTGAATAAGATTTCACTATAACATTTCAAATAGAATTTTTCTTAATGTGTATTTTAATTAGAACACTCAAATTATCTTTAGTAAAGAATTCAAGTCACGTCCAAATTCATACAATCTCCACCTTGACAAGAATTCTACTACAATAAACAAAACTTAAAAAAACTCTCCACCTGGAGGAGACAAATTCCACTGTAAGAAATAAACTTAAACTCTTCAATGAAAAACACAAAACGAACTTCTCCATCAACAATTACAACTGAAAATATTCTCCACCTATTCTACCCCAACTAAGGGCAAAAGTGATCAAATGACCATCAAATAAGGCTGAAACAAACACTGTAACAGAATACTTAAAGAGATAAGATTTTTCTTCAGATTTGGAACATGTCTCATTGCATCAAGTGTTCTAAACGTCCCATCAAACATATTTATCCTGACTCGATCAATACCACATATCCGACAAGGTATGTTATTATCGATCATCACAACACCTTTGAAACTTCTTCATATACAATTCCCGATTGGGTAACATATGAAAAGTGCAAGCTGTATCCAAAATTCAAGCTTTATCAGGTTTGGAGTTGTAGTTAGACATAAGTAGAAGCTCTCCATCACTACTAAGATTTTCTGCAATACTTGCTTTCCCTGAAGTTTCTGATTGTTGATTTGCAGTTGACTTTTATTTATTTTACAACTTACAACAATCATTTATCAAGTGCCATTTTTCTTGCAATAATTACAAACTTTGAAGTTAAATTTTGACTTGCCCCTCGAACGACCACCATGAACAATGAAACCATCTACATGGTCCCTGGATGCTACAAGATGCTTCATCTCTCTTTTGAATATAGAGTATCATAGACTTCTTCAATGGTGAGAGTATCACGACTATATAAAAGTGTGTCTCTAAAAGACATGTATGAAGTGGACAATGAATACAACTAAAGTAATCCCAAGTTTTCTTTATCATATTTGACCTCCATAGTCTTCAAATTAGCGACAATTTCCTTAAAAGCAATTAGGTGATCATCAAGAAATGTACCTTCTGTTATACGATGAGAATATAGACGTTGATTTAAATGTAATTTTCTAGTAAAACTCTTCGTCATGTATAATTGCTCCAATTTTAACCATAATGTAATGACCGACTTCTACTTAAAAATGTCCTAAAGAATATTATTTGAAAGATAAAGATATATTTGAAATATGGTCTTTTGATCCTTCCATTGTTTTTCCTCCTTGGTCCAAGTTGTGGACATCTTTTCAAATCCCCCAACAACGCATCATCCAAATCCATTTGAGTGAGAATTACTCGCATCTTTGCCTGCTACAAAGGGAATCTTGTATTGCGATCTAATAGCGAAATATCGTACTTCATTGTCGTCGTCACGAAAAACCTCAATCTTCCTAAAAATTTCAACACAAAAAACTCTAATACCATTTGTTATGAAAAAATGGAATTCTCTGATACCATTTTGTTGGAGAAAATAAGATATTATAGCCACAATATGAAGTAATTGATTATAAAAACACAAGAACAATGTAATTTTGCAGAGAAATGATATTTTATTATAATATGGAGAAAGAATACAAAAATTATGTGTTTACAATGTTTCTAATTTCTTATGGAGAAAAACCAACCCAACTAAATTGTACAGAAGAGTCAATTATACATAAGGAATAAATAGGGAACGTCCAAACCCTTATAATAGAGTTGTAGTTGAAGTAGAATGAAAAAATAGAATTCATAACCAAAAAGGAAACTAAAAAGCATAGAAGTTTGGAAACTAAATAAAAAGTGGGTCAAAGTCAAACGAAGGAAAATGGGCAAGGCATCCAAAGCCATCTTTAGGTGCCCGTGATTCAATTGTCAAAGTCGAGCTAAAGACTATAAAAATCGCTTGTTGGGAGACAACCCAATTTTCTAGCATTTTTATTTATTTTGTTTTCTGTACCGCATTACATATAGATTTATTTTGATTATTAGTTTGCATACACGTTTCAATTTATAGGGTATCACCATCTTATTATGTTTTCCCTAGGGTCATTGAATTTTTTGTTGGTTATTTCGATTGTTTGGGCTAAGTAATACATGTTCTATGTCATTTGATTTATTGTTTGATTTGATCGATATGTGCAGGAACATGACGTCACAGAATACTCAAACCAACACAGACCAAAGGAAAAGTATGATAAAGAAGATTGTCTAACAGTCACACATAATAGATACCTTCAATGAAAAAATTCGGGGAGTACTGTCTTTCTTTTCTTCCCCATCCCCATCCCCTTATATTTTTATTTATGTTTTATGATATTGAGAACAATGTCGGTTTTAAGTATGGGGTGAGAAAAACTTTGAGTTTTTACTTTTCGCGTGTTTTTTTTTTGTGTTTTAGTGTTTATTTTTCGTTATTGTTTTAGTATATAATAGAAAAATACAAAAAAATACAAAAAAGAATTGAAGATTTTCAACAAAAAAAAATTAAAAAAATAAAATAAAAATTATATTTTCTTGTTTTAGGTTGTATGCTTGTGGGGGTTAGATAGTCTGATCGACAATGATGATTAAATTTGAGATTTGGTATTAATTTATGAACTGTGGATATGTTGCATACTAGACAGATAGAGACTTAACATAGCAAAATTGAAATTATACGTGCACTAGAATTAAATTCGATAGTGTGATGTTATGAGTTGATTCATATGTTGGATATGTTGATATATTGAACATAGATACTTTACCTAAATCATACTAAATTACTTATCTTATTCCAAAGTTAGCAGTTTGGGGGTGATTTTGCTATTATAGGAAAATACGGATGTTGACAGGGATTTCATGTGTGAAAACTTTTGTATGAATCGTCTTAGATTAAAGGGATGAAATTTAGCGAAAAATTTAAGTTGGAGGTCGATTTTGTTTGAATAAGTGTTTAATAAGGGGCATTGCACTGATCAATGCATTTTTTTTTTTTTTTTTGTAAAATGTGAGACTTCCCTTCGAAATTTTTTTTACTTGGGTTATTAAGTCTGTAAGGATATTTAAAACTTAGTGTCCTAAAGTCATTTGACTTGAGAGTCATCGATATAAAGCCTGTTACATGGGTCATTTAGAAAGTTTAATGGAGAGATTGCAAAAAGAAAATGAAAAAAAATACTTTTGAAAAAAAAGGAAAATAAGGGCACAAAAACACTAAATGCCTTGGTTAAATTCCAAACACATGCTGTAAAAAATATATTTTCTTGTAGTGACTTGTTTAGAAGAATTTGACTTTTGATGAACGATAGTCAACCTAAATTGAGTTTTGGAAGTCGAAGCAATCAAAGAATTGGAGAATCCTCGTTTATTGATGTGTTGACTTACAATTAGTAGAGTTCACCTAAACTAGAGAGGGTGATGATAGTGATGAAAAATCCAACATTAGATTACACACTGAGAAAAGAGTGAAAAAAGAACAAATTTGGGGGTGTGTGAATCATACGAGATGTGAAAATATATATTTGATCACAGAGGGTCAGGAATTGAAGCAACTTGTAAAGTCATGATATCTAGTTAGTTCTTCACACACACACGTCGATTTTGCATTGGAAGAGTAGATATTGGTTTTGTATTCCGACTTTGAAATAATTTGTAGATTTAATGCTGTAATTTCAAATATTAATATAAAAGGCTAGATTGTCTAACCAAATATTTTTGCATGTTTGTGTGTTTGTTGTTATTATAATTTTGTTTGAGAACAAACAAATGTTTAAATTTGGAGGTATTTGATAAGTGTATTTTATACACTTATTCGGAATCTAAAATAACGATATTTGATAGTTCTTCTAACAACATATATTTTAAATTGTTGTATTTTATGTTATATAGGTAAAACTCAATAGTTGAACAAGGAATCGAAAGAAAGAAGCAAAAATTGGTGAAAATGGCAAAATTAAATGGCAAAATCCAAAGTTTGAAGACCAAATTACAAATATTCAATAGTCGATTCAAACCACAAGATGATACTTTGAAGATTTTTAGGAGACAATTGGATGGAATTATAACTCAAAAAGGAATGGAATATGATCAAAATCAATTTCCAATCGCACAAGTTATATTCCAGATTTTTAGTAGAAGATTGAAACCGATTTGTGGCACAGTAAACGTCCGAATTGGAAGATTATACTTATATAAAAGTTGTAGCCCTTTAACGTAGCTTTCTAACACACTTTAAAACGCATCAATCGGATATCGAGAGAGAAAGTTATTGCCAAAATAATTATTGCTGTGCAGAGACAAAAAAATCTCGCGCGAACGGAACTTTCCTTATTCGATTAAAATTCTTTTAGAAGTCAATTTGGACGTGATTTTCAACCAATTTTCGACTCCTACAAATACAGAACATCAGAATACATATGGGACCTTTCATATGCATATTATACTTCAATATTCATCAACTATTATCATCAAAGGAGGAAAATTCATAATTTTTGTGAGAGGATTGAAGGAGATCTAGAGGGCAAAATTTTCAAGATTGGAAAGAATTGAACGAGACAAGAAACACAAAATTCATCCCCAAGGCGTGAAGATCCAAATCCATAATTAATTGGGTGATGTCATTTCTTGATTTTTTTTTTTTTTTATGTTTGCTTCTTTCTACTATACTATACTAGGCTAGGTTAATAAGTGATAGGTGAACGATAAACCTTGTAATTTAATGTTTTGATCTTTAATTTTATATATTTAATGTAAAAACACGTATTTGAATTGTAAAATGATTTATATGAATTAATTGCCTACATGATTATAGTGCACGATAATTATGTGAGTTTGGTGATTTGTTTCGCATACTCTCTTCCGGCACCGCAGCATTCATTTTCTGGTTCTTTACTCCAAAAATCTTGATTTTCTTCATCCCAATGTCCTATTCAAGTCACACACAAACTCCTACTTCCAATGGACTTTCAAGTAGAATTTCAATTAGAATTCGTCAAGTAAAATAGAATAGGATTTAACTATAGCATTCCAAACTGAATTCATCTTAATGTGCCCGTTAATTAGAAATCTAAATGATTTTCAACAAATAATTTGAGTCACACCCAAATTCTAATATATATATATATATATATATATATATATATTATCTCCAAAAATTATTATGGAAAATACATTTTACTTGAGAAAAATAATTATGAAACAATAAATATATATTATAAGCAAAATAATGCTCGACTTCTCGGGACGTTATATCAGTTTCCCTTTGAAATTAGACAATACCGGATTGTGTAACAATAGGAATAGATGCAAATTATTGCATAATATTCGACCCTTACATGATGAATGTTGATGCTACATCATCAATTTGTTAAATGTCAACATTCACATAGGCATCTGGCATTAGTTTGAGTAACCTTGATGGACGGAGGAAATTAAATTAATATTGTTGACTTGATTAAAAGTAGAAAAGAAGTGTAGCATTTCATAAATTGATGTCCATTTGGTTCTAAATTGTGAACATAGCAAATTCAATTCTGCATATATATTTCTAAATTCTCACTGTGTTATGTATAAAGCTATAGCTCTAGTATTGTGCACGTCTGTTTTGAACCATTCAAGTCCCTCTTCAATGATATAATTTAATATTAGAGAGTTAATGCTTAAAAATAAGTTTCAAGATATTCTATATTTTAACTTTTTAAAATAAAGAGTGGATTTGATTCTCCTAATTTGGAAAGTCAAACTCACTCTCTATTCTCAATTATCAATATTCAGAAGAAAAAAAAATAATAATAATAATTTTTGGAAAGTTGAAATGGGTCCCACTGTTTGACTAAATGCTATTTTTGCCCTTCATTACCGGCCAGTATAGAATCAAATAGTGGACCAATTGCTGCTTTTAACCCTGTTTGTCATTATTTATCAAAAATAATGTTTTAAATAGTGAATTGTTGGAGAATATATAATTAAAAGTGAAAAAGATTTTGGGTTTACATTCATAATATTTTATTGTGTGAATGTGTGATTAAAAATGAGTATATAGAAAAAAAAAATTAATTTAAAAGTTATCAAACATGGGATTAATTGGAAGGGGTAATGATGTCATTTTACTATAAATTTGGAGGGTGAAATAATCAATGGGTAATTATATTACCACTACAAATTTTAATTATTACACCACATTATAATCACACAACAATTAAAATATATTTTCAATAAATACACCACAACAAATTTACAATTATACTCCAATACAATAAAAACTAAAACTAAAAAACAAAATACAATATTGTGGTGTACACATCCTCCCAGTATTATACAACACAATAAATTTACAATTTCATAATTCAAAAAAAATAAAAAAAAAAAGGGCAATAAATACACCACGATAAAGAATTGATTTGTATTTACAAAAAGAAGAATTGTTTTTACTCCTTGTTTTATTTTCAATAAATATATATTATCTAAATATTTAAGCATAGAGTAATGATCTCTTAAACACTGTGTTTAGTAAGAATTTATTCATATAATAATCATGGTAAAACATTTATTGTGGTGGTAATATAACTAACAAAATTGTATGAATATTCGGATTTTTTGTTGTATAAATCATTGCATTTTTATCTATAAATATGAGATATATATGTTTTGTAGTGTACGAACTGAAATGAACAATACAAGTGAATGATAAATACAATATTTTACTCATGGTTATTTGAGGAAATATGGTGTATCAAATATTTATTGTGGTTGTAATATAATCACCCATAGTCAAGAGGTAAAACGCACTTCTAATCTACTACAGCTACTGCGCATAGTCAAATGGCTACTGCATTGGTCCATTACAGTCTGGCCAAAATCTTATAGAATTGATAAAATGTCCCTATTTGGTAGGAATTAGAATTAGAATTTTAATTTAGTTAAAAGTTAACAATTAATTTTAATCGTTAAATTAACGAGGTTAGCGATTTCTCGGTCACAAATTTCAACAATTTTTATCAAGATTTACAAAAAATTTAATTTTAATCTTCAAAGCATAATAAATAATAAGAACATCTAGTCTAGAAAGCAATAAAAGATGTGATTTGCACCCTATGATCAAAACATGGCACCTAAGCATCTCATTTTTGTCAAAGTTTGAATTCAACTTTTTTTAAGGAAAAGAAAATGAAAATTTGAATCAGAAAGAAGCTGGGTCCACCACATGGAAAAATTGTTTGGACTTGGGAAGGGAATCAAATTTGAATCACATAAATAAAATAATTATTCATAGTCAGAGTAAGACGGCGATTAAAGACAGTTAATAAACATAAATTAATTTGGTCCTCAATTCATTCTGTGCAATCAACATATTCAGAAAGCATCGGTTTATGAAATGGTTGATAGCTGTTTTGAATTCAGTGGCGGACCCAGCCCACCAGCCCAGCTCGGGCGGACGTTGATCGGTCAACGTCAACCGGTCAACATCGACAATCAACGATCGTAAGAGTGTGATCGTTCATTAATTGTCTACACTTATCCCTAAATCCTAATTTTCTAAAACTTTAAATTCCCAAATTACAAATTCACAATACACAAACACAATTCAAAATTATAAATCAAAAAATACAAAAACATAAATATACACGGTCTAGGGGTTGCACTCATCCATAAATTCTCATTTACTCATGTATCACAGTTCACAAATTAACAAAAAATACAAAAAACATAAATATACGCAGT
>CAIGRF010010763.1:8516-24121 GCA_903798235.1 Fraxinus ornus | reverse complement strand
CCCAGCCCGGGCGGACGTTGACCGGTCAACGCCTACCGATCAACATCGACAATCAACGATCGTAAGAGTGGGGTCGTTCATTAATTGTCTACACGTATCCCTAAATCCTAATTTCCTAAAACTCTAAATTCCCAAATTACAAATTCACAATACACAAACACAATTCAAAATTATAAGTCAAAAAATACAAAAACATAAATATACACGGTCCAGGGGCTGCACTCATCCATAAATTCTCATTTACTCAGTTCACAAATTAACAAAAAATACAAAAAACATAAATATACGCAGTCCAGGGGCTGCACCCATCCATAAATTCTCATTTACTCATTTATCACAATTGACAAATTAACAAAAAATACAAAATCATTAATATACGCAGTTCAGAGGCTGCACTCATCCATAAATTATCATTTAATCATTTATCATAATTCACAAATTAACAAAAAATATAAAAACATAAATATACGCAGTCCAGGGGCTGCACCCATGACATACCTGATAAATGATACCTCCAGGCTCCAGCCGCGGCCCAGCCCAAAAATTTAGCAGCTTACTCAGCCCCTGCCCGTCTAAGTTCCAACTCCATCGTCCAGTCCAGTCCACCGTCCACAGGCACACCGCCAGCCGAACCCGCAACTAACGAACTCGCTCACCACAGGCTCCGCCAGTCGTCGCTCTAGCCGCTCCACACACCACACTCCACAGCTCCACGCCTCCACAGCTCCACTTGGCACTCACGGACTCAACTCACCAGCACGGCAGCGCCTCCAGGCTCGACTCACGGTCTCACGGAATAATTTTCCCCAAATCCCTAAAATAAATTTCGCCAATCGCCCCGATTCGCCCCCTCTCATCTCCTCGCCCAAAGAAATGGAAAATGGGTGCTTAATTGCTTATGCTTTGATATTGGATTGGATTGCATTGGGCATTTGAGCTACAAAATTGGGCCTTTTTTTAAAATAAAAAAAAAAGGCCCAAAAGGCAAAAATCTTTGAAGACAGCCCAAGCTCCCAAGTCCCAACAGCAGTGCCCGTCTCCTTCTTACTTCTTCCCGGTTGGCCGGCTCCCACCACTTGCTCGGCGATCTCTGAAGATTCCGACGGACCCAGCACGGGCGGCTGCGGTGGCTGGCCAGGTGCTGGGTCCACCCCTGGTTTTGATTAAGTAGAGCATAACATTTAATTACTCTCATTTAAGATGAAATTATGTGATTCATTCTATTGTATATTTCATTTAATGTCATCTGGACGGATGTTGTAACATCAATAGTGCTAAATAATATTACTCTTTCTTAAAACTCATTTTTTCTCAAAATCATTTTCAATAATACATTTCAGGGACTTAACCTCTATTAAACCACGTTTTTTTTAATCAGAATTTACTAAAAATCTGATTTAATAAAGTAAGATTGATTGTGGCAGAAAGACGAAAAAATAAATAAATAAATAAATGAAATCGTAATCCAATACATCAATTTCAATTTAGCCCTTGTTTGACACCCATTTTATAAGAATGAGAAATTTTAGAATAGTGATTGATGGGAGAATGTGTGGTGAAAAAGTGATGAAAAGTTTTAGATTTGTGTGTAATATTATTTTATTTGGAGAATGTGTTGTTGAAATGAAAAAAAAAGAAAAAAATGAGAATGAGAATGAGAATAGAATGGGAGCCAAACAAGGGCTTAATAGGTAGGATTATATTGGGATGATTTTTGTTAGCCTTCGGATGCTAAACCTATCTGAGAAAGTTGGGCAACTTACAAAAATACTCTTAAAATTAGGGATTTTTTGAAAAATCATATGAAATGTATTTTGAAATTAAAAAATACTATGTAAAATTAAATGTTACTTTTTTTTTTAATTATTAAAAAGTGACACAATTGTCACCATTTTAAGCTAAATGTCATTTTTTTTTATTAAAAAGTGAAGTTAAGTGACATTTTTTTTTATTAAACACTTTATTAAAAACTGAAAAAAGTGAGAAAAATATCAGGAAAGTAGAAAAAAGAAGTAAAATTAATATGTAAAATTAATTAATACAGTATCACTTTTTATTTATAACAATGTCACTTTTTTAAGTTATAAGTGTCACAATTTCATTTTTTTATAAAAATATGGGGTTAATTTCACAAACGGTTACTGAAGTTATGTTAAAATCACAAAACTACCACTGAAATTTAAAACTTGTACTAATGATCACTGAAGTTACATTCAGTTTCACTAATGGTCACTGAAGGACCTTTTCATTTTAGTCAAAACTTAATGGACCAAAATAGTTTAATCTTGAACTTTGAGGACCTAAATCGCAAATTTACAATAAAACCCCCAAAAATGAAAAACCAGAAGAATGGAAGGGATGGGAAATTAGGATGAAAATCATGCTAATATCATTTCTTCCCATTTCTTTCTCTGTGTAATTCCTAACCTGCTTCTTTATCACACACACATTTCTGGGATTTCTGGGAATTGCAGATGGCAGATGTAACAAAATATGCACCCATCAATTAAAGAAATTATTAAAAGAAAGATCCAAACTTTGAAGTTGCCCAAAATTCCCTATGTTGCTGGGGAGAATTCCAGAAATTTGGTTAAATGAAAGATTAAGATTCTTGAGTGAATTCAAACTCCAAAAATCAGAAGACAGACCGGTATTGCTTAGATCCAAAAATTTAAGATTTTTCAGTTTTCCAATGGTGTTGTCAGGAATTACACCATATAAATCCAAACCAGAAGTTTCCAATCTAACAACATATTCTCCTTTGACATCACAAAACACCCCTTTCCATGAACAAAAAGAGCCAGAAAAATCATACCCTTTGGTGGAATTTACGCCCATTCTTTGCAAGACATCATAGATAAAGAAATCATCTATATTGGGATTTTGGGAAACAAAGGACCTAAAGAGCAGACTGAGAATCAAAATAGAATTAAAGAAACTAAAACCCATTTTTGAATAAGGTCTATAAGATAGAAAAACAAATTTAACACCTCCTCCCAGTCTCTCACTTTGCCAGAGCTTCAATACCACCAATTTTGCAGCATAAATTCTTCTTCTATGACTATTTTTTGGCTTCTGCAACGCCCATTAATCCATAACATAATAAAAAACGACAACGAAAACGAAAGGGTTCAATTGGGTCGCAAAATCTCCTATGGCTGCAAATCAGACGGCGAATTCATCTAAAAATCTGGTTATGGAGTAAAAAATTGGCTCCCATTCTCCAAGAAAGGGTTTTTGGGGTTTTATTGTAAATTTGCGATTTAGGTCCTCAAAGTTCAAGATTAAACTATTTTGATACATTAAGTTCCGATTAAAATGAAAAGGTCCTTCAGTGACCATTAGTGAAATTGAACGTAACTTCAGTGACCGTTAGTGCAAGTTTTAAACTTTAGTGACCGTTTTATGATTTTGACGTAATTTCAGTGACTGTTTGTGAAATTAACCCTAAAATATGTGATGTTTGTCTCTCCAAAAGCAAATTTCAAGAAACTGAATGAACATGATAATACAAAAAGTCAAAACACTAAAAAAGTGTCAACAATTAAAGAAAATGACAAATAGTAAAAAAAAAAAAAAAAGGTGGCAGAAATCAGAAAAAGTTATAAACACTAACAAAAGTTACAAAAAATAAAAAAAAAAGTGACAACAAATTAAAACGTTGGAATCAATTCAATAGAATGATATAAATAAAATAAAAAAAGTGATACAATCCATTACATTGGATACATTTTTAGTTTGTCAACTGCTAACATCATAAACTTGTATACAGTAAATAGCTGCAAAACATTTTTTCTAATCCACAAGAAAAAGTCTGTTGAATCCAAAATAGTTATAGATAGCGAACTCTTCTGCTTGTAGAAAAATAACATATCTGAACAGGCTACGTTATATTCTTCTATTGCTTAGTTCTAGCATCCACCAAAATTTCTTGGCCGATCAACCTACACACCATCGAAAACCGTATATGGTGATCAATCAAGAACAAGCATGGCTCGACATAAACTCCTACCATCTACATAACTCGACATACACCCACAAAGAGTGAAAAAGATCGGATATGTATAATCGAGCTGGCTATTTCTCTCTACACTTGGTAATAGAATCATTGGAACTTTTATGTCTGATTTAGCAATATAGATGCAAATTAAGGCTCCATAAAAAATTAAAAATAAAATAAAATCAAAGAGGTAAAATCTTGTGTTAAGCAGACATTTTGAAAGGGAAAAAGAAAAACCAATATACTCCGAAATAGACATTTTGAAAGGCAAAAATGTAAACCTATATAACGTGAAGCGATAAATTGTTTAAATGAAACTCCAAAATGTATATATGAAGTGCTAAAAAGTCAATTAATAAACCAAACTCCTAAGCGTTAATAAAACCTCCATGATAAAAGTGACACATCTAACCGTTGACAGCGATGAAACTAAAGGTCCGTTTAATTGCAAATGTGAAATTTGGGTGAAAAGAAAATGTTTTATTGGGAATTGAATTGCCTAGAATTTGTTTTATTGGGAATTGTAATTAAAGTGTTTGATTGGTATAATTTTTCACCTGGAAAATGTTGAAAATTTGGTGTCCGTTTGACTTTATTTTTTATGAAAATTGTCCATTAAAGTGATAATATTTTCTACTATTTGGTCTAGAATTTGTTCCAATTGTCAAAAATAAAAGATAAAAATAATTGATAAAAAAAAACATACCGAATATCATTCGTTTGGCTTTGTTTTTTTATGGAAATTGTCAATAAAAGTGATATATTTTTTTTTTTACCATTTGTGTCTAGAATTTTTTCCAATTACCAAAAAAAATAAAAAATAAAAATGAGAACCTGGAAAGCCATTTCTCACCAAAATGGTGGAAATTGCTTTTCCACAAAATCAAGGAAAATGACACGTGTGACCCTAAACCAAGAAAAGGAATTCTAGGAAAAAAAAAAACCCATCAAGCAAGACAAAAGTTAGAAAATGAAAAATGAATTCCATTTTCCATGGAAAATCTAACTTATCAAACATGCCCTAAAAGCACCTTGCACTTGTGGGAAAGTACTGTGACAGCATTATGAAGAAATACCCATTCTCGGGTGTTAGCTTTCTTTATCAGATGGTACTCGGCGTTGTTGCATTGAAGCTTCACCAATACCCCCGTGCAACCATACAAAGCGTGAGGAAGAGCGGAGTAGTCGTGGCACGGTGGAGGATTTTTTTGGTTGTAATGAATTGGGAGTTTTCTGAAATTGGGAATCGGGGGTATTGGTTTGGGCAGAGATTTTGGGGGGTTTAGAAAGTAATAATTACACAATTAAATGTTTTAATTAGTTAATAGAGTCTTACACGCTTGCTCGTAACTATCAGTCACTTTCCTGCTGGAAGAAGAAAAGAAAGAACGATCTCTTCTCAATTTCTTTAATTTTGCAGGGTAGCAAGTCCAAGTTTCCCGAGAAAGTGTCGTTGAACAGCCCATTCATCCAATTGAGAGAGGACTACGAGCTTCTGGGCCTGAGGACCAAACAATTCCACTTTCAGGTATTTTCCAAGTCCAAAATTGGACAGGAATGAATGAAGCAACTAAACCAAATACCATGCACATTTCTTAAGTACAAAAAAAAATTACATCACCAACGACAATAAAATCAATCCCCACTCAACCTTCACTGTACTATTAACTATACTATACAAAGAAGAACTGCTCTTTATACAGTTAACAAAAAAGCCAAGAAAGTAAATTATACAATGCACACTCAAAGCTGCGATTCCCGTTTCTTTTTTTATTGTCATCTTGAAGCCCTAAAAAGCTGGCTTCCAAGGGTCACAACAGGTGTTCCTTCTCCCATAATTGTTGTCAAGCTCATTTCTTTCTCAAGTATACGATCCAGTTCCGTTACTGCATAGCTCATAGCTGGACGCTTTTCGCTTGAAGGATATACACAATGCATTATTAACTGTAACAACTCTTCCATGCCTTCAGTAGTAAAGCTATTTCCCAATCTCTGATCAATGATGGTAGATATACTGCCAGATTCCTGGAGATTTTGCATCTGAGAAAAAAGAAGAAAGAAACATACAAGACACATCTGCATTTGTTAGCTGCTCATCTAATGCATTAATAACTAGAGATTTTGCTCGTGTTTAGCATGCTCTAAAGAATCATGCAAGTTGATATCCAACTTGTATAACAAGGAACGCACAACTTTAGTACCAAAATACATGTTGTGAATAAATGTCCAACGATGTATAGAAATGAAATATCGTTGTGTGAGAAACAACTAGATACCCATTCAATAAGGTTTTGATTGATGTCTGAAGAAAGCAAGTCTCTTGCTTCCTGCCCACTTACTAACTCCAAAAGGAATATCCCAAAACTGTAGACATCACTTTTCACTGAAAATTGTCTGAACTCTCTGACCCTACACGAGTATATGAAATTATGATCATTAACTCTCAGGTGAACTATACAGTAAATAACAGAATGGCAAGTGTATTACTCAGGAGCGAGGAAAAACTCGTCAGCTGCTAGTAAAGAAGATGGGCCTGCTTGCTCAAATCTTCCGAGAAAATTGCGTAACCCAGCATCTGCCACCTTAGCTATGAATTTTTCATCTACAAGAACGTTTGCTGTTTTGAAATCCTTGTGTATCAATCGAGGACTAAGGGAGTGGAGGTAAGCCAAACCTGCATATGGTTGAGTACGAGTCATTTGGAATCTCTTAATCAATTCTTTGAGATACTTGACAACTAGAGAAGCATATCCACCAAATACAGTCTTATGGAACTCTAGAAAGAAATTTTGTAGTCAGGATTGTAATATAGTATTCTATTTAGCATAAGAGAAGATAAACTAACGACCAGGAAAGCATAAATGCTCACTGATTTTGCAGAAGATCACCTTTAGCTGCCCCAAGAGCTATTGTAAGCCTATGCTCAAATTCAAGCTTTTCTTGTGAAACCTGACCGGCACCTGAGAAATGAGCCCGATGAAGACTGATAAGTTGCATTACAGTAAAGCAAGACAGTGAAACAACAAATTCCCAGCGTGCAGGTTTATTCGAAACAATGTCAACAGAAAAACAGCTGAAAAAAAGAAAGCAGCGGTGCAAATTTTACAATATATATATATATATATATATAGAGAGAGAGAGAGAGAGAGAGAGAGAGATTTACCATATAAGTGAATAGATACACTTCCATTGGGTATATACTCATAAACAAGAATCTGTACATCATGTTCTTGACAATAACCTAAAAGAGTGACCAGATTCCGGTGTTGAATAGATGAGAGATACCGTACCTGATAGAAATAAAAAAAAAAAATTATATCCATAAAGTACACAAAAATCAGGAAAATTTGCCATGCTAACATGGCCTGATCGAGAGGATTTGACTGTATTAGATCTTCTTGGTAGATGTACTCATAGTTTAAAAATGCGGTAGTGAGGCCCACCTCACTGTGAGATGCATGTAGTATGCCTTGAGGCGGTATTTTTGAAGCTAAAAATATGAAGCTCATGCCTCTAAATCTGAGGCGCACGCCGTGCGCCTTAAGATGCTTGCGCCTCATTTAAAATTTGATTTTTCAATTGTACAAAAAGAAATCAGAAAAAACCCTTCTTAAAAAAGAAAATGACCCATTTAAAAAGGCATTTTGGGTCCAAACAAAACAATAAAATGAGGTCACATTGAATTGGTGGATGAGGAAGATCATTTTGTAGAAATTGAGAGTAGCGAAGAGGAAGATGATGGGGAAATTAAATTTGATGATGATTCCATTAAAGATGCTAGTAATAGTAATGATAGTGCAGACTATTAGGCTTTTTTTTTTTTTTTTAGTTTAAGCTGCTTTTTTTTTTTTCCATTGCAAATTAAGTAATTTCTAACTTCTGTAATGCTTTTATTTTTTTTTTTGCTGAACATCTTCTTTCTTTAAGTGGACTATATCTCAATATGTTAATTAATGACTATATATCCTATTTATTATATGTTTCAACTTTGATTTTTTTATATTTTTTTATAAATCTTTTACTTAGATTTTTTGTTTTTTGTGAGACTTACGCCTCGCCTTATAAAGAAAGAAAAATCGCCTCAGTACTTAGTTTCGCCCTTTTAAACTTTGGATGTACTTATGGATTGACAAAAAGCTGAAAAACAGACCCAAATTTATAGAGAACAGGGTTAATTTTTGTTGTTTTTGCCAAAGTACACAACATCTATATAGAACAGTTAGGCAATTACTAGGTGAAATAGGAAGGTATACACATCTGAATTTTGGCTTGGAAATCCATCTGTCAGTTACAATAGGTTCAAAGTATTTCTTGCTATAACATTTACAGCAGTAGTCTTCAGAAGAGGAAAAGGTCATATGCAAAAAAGAAAGATGACAAGAACGACAAAACATCCAAATAATCTTTAAGAAGCACAGATGGTTTCTGTCAAATATATGACAAAAGAAATAGAAAATGATTGCAATTTCAAATCCATTACAGAGAATTAGAATCAGAATATGTCCAATTTACCTGAGTCGGTGGTTGGGGAGTTTGTATTATTATGATGATAAGTGAAAAATGAGCAAATAACATTAGAATCAGAATATTGGATATCCAACAATCGTAAGTAAATGAAATCCCATAATAACCTAAAGATTCTCCGTAGAGATTTTCCATGCGCTGATACTGCAGTGTATCTCTTGTATCCCTCCCAAAAACTACTTTTGCACCCAAAAGTAAAAAGGGAGAAGATCAACATGTCAGATTTTAACTTCTACATCAATATGTATTAGAAAAATGCAATCTATTTAGACTCCTGATAGCAATTATCTTCATAGCCCTACATTGATAAGACAATCACGAGTCTAGGTGGGATTCATTGATATGCCATGATTGCCATCTTAAATGTAGGGATATGCATTCCATTTAAAGATTGCATACCAATAAATGCCACTTAAATGTCACCTAGACTCAGGATAATTAATGCTACCGTGACTGTTGGTCTAGATAGATAGCATTACTCTGTATTAATTCCAATAAATTCTGTAGATAAATAGGGAAGTCACCTCATCAATGAACTCTTTACTAGGAGGAGCATGTCGCCTTTTTATTGCCACAAACATCCCATCATGAAGCAAGCCTTTGTACACCTCCCCAAATTTTCCTTGTCCTATCAAACTCTTATCACTGAAGTTTTTTGTGGCTAATGATAATTCTTCCATCTCAAAGCGCCTAGCACCTTGCAAAGCCAATTCCATGCCTATGCTGCCTCCAACTGCTGTATATCATTTATCATCCAACATTTACTTATTCTGAATGTGGTAGTACTCATTTAAATTTACCCAAAACCTAAAGTTACCTTGCACAGATTGATTGGAAGAACCTGTCTCAGAGGTTCTTGAAACACTCCGGTTATGGAAAAGGCAGTACCATAAAATTATAACAAGTATCCCTGCCATTGCCATGGCTCCTGCAGCACCTCCTAGAATTGCTGCAAGAGTCCTTGACATTTGGTCTGGGATCCAACTTCAGATAGTGTTGAGTAGTTTTGAAAATATAGATTATCACGCATGGAACCTGAAATTCACAAATATGCATGAAAGAAGATTAAAAAGAGAAACTCAGATGGGAAGAGAATGGGGGCAGGCAGCATTTGCCACGAATGAAATTTGTTTTAGTCATAACGAAAATGCAAATAACAAGAGTACAAGAATGGGACCAGATCATACAAATTTTAACAGATAAATCATTTTAAGTTCAGGGAAAGTTTCTCTCATGCAATGCACATGCACATATTTATCTGAAATCTTATAGAGGCAAGGATGAGTAAAAATTTCACAAAGCAGATTGCTAAGAATTAAAATTTGAACATGATGCAGAGATCAAAATTTTGCATGAAATCATAAGTTTCCCAGAACATGACCATCAATGAACAAGAATCATTTCTAGGTTTTCTTAACAAATTTTCAAAAACAGATTCCAAGAGACATTTAAATTAAAAAATACACAGGAGTTCGGCATTTGGAAAGGAGATATCAGAACTACAAATTGAAATTCCGGAACAATTTTATTGCTGGAATGCACAATAGTATAGACTAATGTAGGCTTCAAAACTAATAAAGTGCAATCAAAAATGAAATGGAACAACAGAAAACATAAACTAAAAACTAAAACTAGTGGAGCTCACGGCAAAATAGTAGAAAGTGCAAAAAATCTGAATCTGTGCTGCAATTGAAGCTGGGTTGGCAAGATCTCGAAGAACCCAGAGCCTGAATTTTGAAGGAGAGAAACTCTTTCCTTATCAGATCAAGAAAATTACCAACATTCCAATTTCCACATTCAAATTCCCAATTCAAGAAAAATGATTTGCAGCGACCAAAACCCAAAAAAGCACAAACTGAATGATTGCTTGATGGTGCTACTTCAACTAATGAATCTTCAAATTCAAAGAGGCTCAATTCAATTTATATATTTTTTCAATCAGAATTGGGAATGGAAAATATCATAATGACAACAACATCAGCATCATCGATGGATGAAAACAGAGAAAATGCCGACAGAAAAGAACCCTGCGCAGACACATAATCAGGGGCTTATTAGATTCGGTCGGCTTCACCAAACCCTCTATATCCAATTTACAAAAATCACAAACGGAACCCAAACCCGAAAAATTAACAGGAATCAAATTGTTCCCACAATTTTTCCCAAAAAACCCACAAAGAATTTCACATAAAAGACCAAAAATAAATACATTTACTCATATGGGCTGTTCCGAATCAGAGAGAAGAAGTAGAGAGAAGAAGAAAAGGGTGTTACAAGTTTTTATGTATGATTTGTTGGGTTTGTAAAGCAGTATCGAGAATGGGTTGTCTGGTTCTGCAACTTGGAAAGTTTTTACCTTTGGTGTGTCTCAGTCTTATTCTTGCTCCCTTACACCCCATTCTTCTAACTTTTGTCCTCCTCGTGTTCTCCAACAGATTCACCTCACATTTTATGCCACAGCTCCTACAATTTTACAGCCAAAAACAGAAACAATATAATATGCAGTAACTACAACATGTATATTGACTGCAGTTAATTTCTTTTACTGAAAAAGATTAAAGCTTGATGAACAATAAACAAAGCATAATACAGACTCATTTTGCATATAAAATAATAGGACTTGCTGGCTACCAGTATTACATTATACATATATTATATGCAAAGATGTAAAGAGACAAATATATAATTACTTGTACAAATATTCTGTGCTTTAATTAAAATGACAATTATTTATTAAGTTAAGATGTCAACTCAAAAACTCTACATAATGTCAATCTGTACACAAAAGAAAGCAATTTTCAATTTGATGTCCAAATTTAATTTGTAATAGCCCTTTCAATTTTATTGTACATAGTAGTTAGGTTTGAGCGAATATCCTTTCATCAATTATTTATGGGAGAAATTTTGTTAAAAAACTATTTTTCTTCGAATTCATTTTCAACTACACGTTCTGTAAAAAAATTCATATTTCACGTTTCCACATAATTTTTTCTTATAACCACATATTCTTGAATTTTTTTCTCTTCCAAATGATCTTAAATATTTTCTTCACTTGTAGACGATAAATTCTACAATTGAAAAAATTGAATCAATTGGGGCACCAACAACCCTATGGAACTCAAAAAAGTAGAATAAGAAAGAAAGATCGTTAAAGATCTTAAGGGGAGACTAGTGTGGTGCTGGTCGAAAACCCTCCAACGATCAAGTCCTAAGGCTTATGTGTGCTAGATGGAAAGTAAAAAATAGTAGTTTAGAGTAAATAGAGCATACTTGAACGTCTGATAGACCTTGAAATTTATTGGAGTGGAATAATCATATGACGTGATTGGTGAGGATTCTTCGAGATTGTGGTTGGTTGGAGTTGAATTTGACAGAATCTATTCGATTGAGATATATGAACCGTATATAGATAACTCTTGCTTGACTTGGTCAAGTCATAACGTGGTATATCTTGAATGCTTGAAGATAGAATATCGAAAGTTTCGAATTAACTCGTAGGGCCTTGGACAATGATTCAGACCGGTTGGCATTAATGAGTTAGGCTAAAGGTGGTGAGTCCGTTAAGTGGACCTATTTGTGGGCCTCGTTTCATGACTTAGCTTGCTTGTGCCGGTGAAATAATTTTTACCACTACAATTTGTCCTTCACTCTTTAATCAGAGTTCTACTCGAATTAAAGAGTAGTTCAAGCGCAGGCCATTAGACCCTTAGTGGAAAGTGCATTTTGATCATACAACGGACCATTTGATCGTATAGATTGTGCGGTTGTAAGGTTTGTTGTGGTCAAGGGTGGAGACCATTCAACCTTAAAGATTTAATGGGAGATTACTACATCGCTTGCTTAGTCTTGCGATTTTTGGTAATTACTGCACAATTTGAAAGTTGTGCGGTACTTGGAAGATTACTGCGCACCGCATAGCTTGCAACCACGCGATATTCGGGAGATTACTGCAGAGCTTGTTGAGCCTGCAATTTTATCTAAACAACTTTTCAACTAGTTCGATTTTTGGTGCTACACGACTCGAAAGCTATAACAGTGTGGCAGCAAATTTCACTAAGTGGCTTTGTGGCATGCAGCATCCACGCACCTATCACAACTTGGTGAATCTCTCGAGTGGCGAATTTTTTTATTATTGTTATTACTTTTTTAGTTGCAAAATTATCGATTTGTCTAGATCGTGCTATATCTCGCTTGGAGTATTAGTGGACTGATAAACGTGTCAATCCAAATGGTTTAGTGCATATATTTGATTGATGATTTTGGATAAGTTTTTGAGTCATTTTTCCACTTTGTTTTGGTACACCTATTTTCACAATGTAAAGCCTCATTCTTCATTTCTCATATAGTTCGGGCAGATTTCAAGGAATTTTAGAGATTTAGGTGAGTCTCTTTCCTTTCTTTGAACTCTTGCTTTATTTTTCAAATGTCCTTGACTGTTTAAATATCTTTCCAAATTCATAAGTGGTCGAATTAGTTTTGATTCTATGTTTCTGGAGTTTTGATCCATGATAAAGTGAAGTTACCAGACACCAGTGAATAGTTGTTATGAACGATGACTTGGGGGGTGGTTTTAGTGATGTTTTATACAAAATTTGTCCGAATTTTGGCCAAATGGAGGCGCAAGTAGATCTACCCATTTGGAAGACAACTCTTGGCTAAACAATCACACAAGCCTAAACCGTCTGGATGAACCAACACTAGCAAGGTTTATAGGTGATCTTGTGATATGCTCTTCTTAAGAGGTTGATTCGAAAAGTATTTGCATTGATAGTGATCCAGTCAATCCGGGTCTTGACGATGGAGATCCTAAACATAATTTTTCTGAACAGGGCCATTTGAGCACGGATGATATTATGTTACTAAGAAATTGGCTTGACATAGAACGTCTCGATTGGACATTCTTTTATGAGTTGCCATTTAAAGATGGCTTTGAGTTCCTGATTTCTCAAATGGTCAAGATGACGTTTGGAGTATTTTGAAATTGCATGTCGGAGCGGCACAATATTATATTGGTATGCTGGAGCTATTGCACGATTACTTCACAAGGAAATAATGATGGCAATGAGCCAAGTCGAACCAATTCGGCGCATGTACCTATGAGGGCGAGCCGAACACATGAGCTCACGAGTCAAGCTGAGTCGACTCGATACATGTACCCATGAGTTCGGCCCATCACTTTGATGAGCCGAGCTTGAGTTATTTTTAAGGTACTAAATGATGGTTAATTTCTTTAGGGGCCCACGAACTCGTGAACGAGCCTCTCGAGAGATCGACGAGTGCTTGGCTCATTGAACAAGCTTCGGCTCGGCTCTACTCGGCTCGTCCCAAAACAAGCCTAAGCCGTTCATAGGCTGCCCGATATCTACTCGGCCCTTTTGCCACCTCCATAAGGGAGCATGATTGTGAGAAAGATTGATTTTTCTTAAATGTGAAGAAAAATACTAATCGATTGATAGTGGGATATTTTTCTAGAAACAAGGGCTGAAAGGGTCTTATTTTATCGAGTCCGTGATTTGGTTTGGTCGAAGGATTGTTCTTTTCCTTTATATTGGTCACGTGGTGAGTCTCCTAGATTATTTTTTCGCAATATGTTTTACAGATTTGAGGTTCGTATTCCATTTTCTTACAAGTCTTTACGTTAACATGCAAGCATCGAAGGCTTGTCCGTGAAGGATCTTATTTCGAGGATCTTAGTGATACCTAAAGATTAGAGATATTGTCAGTTTTTTTGTCCTCGAAGGTCCTATCTTCGAGCATCTTGTGGGATCATATTTTAGTAAAATCAAGAGGTATTCTTTCTATTTTTCGAGACATCTGGTCCCTATTATGATGGCAAAAGGAGGTTTAGAGATAAACAATAATAACCTACCTTTGTGTGGTCTACTTAATCCAACTGATCGTAAGATTGTAGATCGAGTCATGTTAAGGGTGATACGATCTTCACGATGCTTTGGAGAGGAGAAAGGTAAAGAAGAAAAAGTCTAATAAGGGTTCTCCTTCTATAGGGCTAGTTGACGCTCCAGGCTTACTAATGATGTTTCGAGTCAGACCGAGCTTTCTGATGTTTCCTTCCACTAGCACATAAGCGAAGTCGTCCAGAGCTGTCACTGGTGGATGATGATTTGATCATGCTTGCTTTTTCATTCAATTCATATGTGTTCTCAGCACTTGGATAAGGTCTTTTGTTTCCTAAAGATAGGAAATGTTATGAGGAACTTAGTCAATTGAAGGCTGCTAGAACACAATGGCTCAAATTTTCTAGGTGGAGTATTTTTCGTTTACCTAATTATAGATAACTCACTTGATTAAACCTAACTTGTCTTTATTGACTTTAGGGATTACAAGGTGCTATTTTCCATAAGAATAAAGCCATTAGATAGGCTACAAGAGTTAGCTCTCTGAAAGATGTGAATGTCTAATTACGTGGAAAAGTAAAAAATGTGAAGGCGAGGAAGAAACATGTTGACTTGCCTACTAAAAAGCAATGGACAATTTAATTGGGATAGTTAGTAAAAAAATTGTGTTGAAGGATGAGCTTACAAGCTTGAAAGAATCTTACGGTGCTCAGATTGCTTCTTTAAAAGACCGTTTGGAGAATTGTTGGCTAGAGGTTGAGATAGTCATCAGAGCCTTCCTTATGAATGATTACAAGAAAGGTAAACATGCTAGTTGGAATGTGGACAATGTAACGCCCCAAATTCTTGGAACTCAAAGTGTTACTAAAATTATTTTCTTCTTAGTTTGACATTTTTAATGTTAACTAAAATAAATTGTAAATAAGGAAGATTTTGGAGTTAGAAATATATTTAAAAAGTTTAATGGGGGATAATTGTCCATATAGACTTAAAAAATTATAGTGAAACTTGATTTTGGAAAACATTCGAAAGAAGATCAGCAAATACAGCAGCGGAAAGAAAAAAAACTGTTTGACCTAGCAAACGTCAACGAGAAATTATGACATTTTAACAGGGAGTGAAACATTCACACATGTACAACATATAAAAATTTGGGATCTCGACGATAATGTTTGAAGCACGAAAGTATAGCTCGACTATGCTGGACAGAGAATTCGAAATAGACC
>CAIGRF010010759.1:89454-121097 GCA_903798235.1 Fraxinus ornus | reverse complement strand
AATAATGTTGAATATCTTTACATACCTAATTTTGTATCTGGCCAGAAGCAGATAAAAGGAAAACTCTACGCACTTCCATCTTTTATTTATTATACATTTATAAAAATGATCGAATCAAATATTATTACGAATCAGAAGTTCATTGATCCAAAAAAAATTTATACTTTGACATGATCGACTTTGACATCTAGGAGCTATAATGATGTATTAAATAATAAACAACTCACATGGACATCATTTAAAGAACCGGAAGATTCTTTTACCTAATGATTATCCATGTGTAACTTGTTCACAAGTCAAGTTATTTATTAGACTTTCGACTACAAAGATCAATATTGGATCTCCAACTTTCTTGAAAAGAATTCATGGAGATATATATGGGTCAATGCACCCACCGTGTGGATCATTTCATTATTTTATGATATTAATTGATTTTTCTACTAGATGGTCACATGTTTGCCTACTTTTAACTAGGAATGTAGTTTTTAATTGACTACTTGTTCAAATCATAAAATTACAAGCACAATTCCCTGATTACTCAAACAAGACTATTCGTCTTGACAATGTCAGTGAATTTATTTCACAAGCATTCGATGATTATTACATGTCAATTGGGATTGAACATTTGGTTGCGCATATCCATACACAAAATGGTTTAGCAGAGTTATTTATTAAACGTCTACAACTTATTGCTCGATCATTATAAAAACAAAACTTCAGCTTCTGTTTAGGGTCATGCCATAGTACATGTTGCGTCATTGGTTCGTATCAAACCAACTGCATATTATTAATATTCACATTTGCAACAGCATTTAATCATGAACCTAATAATTCTCACATACGAGTTTTTGGTTGTACTGTTAAAGTCCCTATTTCACCCCCACAATAGACTAAAATGGGTTCCCAACGAAAACTTGTGAATTATGTGGGTTTTGATTCACCATTTATTATTAGATATTTTGAACATTTAACATATGATTTATTTACTGCACGTTTTGTAGATTGTCATTTTTGATTAAATGACTTTCCCAACTTTGGGAGGGAAAAAACTACATCATGATAAACAAGATAAAATTTCTTGTAATGAAATAACTTTATCTCACTTTGATCCCTACAGCAATCAATGTAAGTAAGAGGTTGAAAAAATCATTCATTCGCAAAGAAATACAACAAGATGTATTTGTTGACACAAGAAAAGTAACAAAGTCATATATACCAGCAAAAAATATTCCAGCAAAAATTGTCCTCCCTGCACGACAATTTGTTGTAGCAAATGAATCTCAAAAATGTCAGAAGCGTGGTCAAAAAGTTGGTTCAAAAGACTATGTACCTCGAAAAAGAAAAGTACAACAGAAAAACCAACCAAAAACTTCAAAAGAAGTAACATTAGAAAATATTAATCAAACAAATATTGAAAATATGGTTCCTGAAGAATCACGAGTATCCGAAAATAATGAGATTTCAATAAATTATATGTTATCTCATAAATTATGGGAGCGAAATAATGTTGTTATAAACAATATTTTCGCCTTTAACTTGGCTCTTGATATTATGTAAAATAAGGATTTTGAACTAAAGTCTGTTAAAGATCGTCAAAATAGAAATGATTGGCTAAAGTGGAAAGAAGTCATACATGCAGAACTAGATTCTTAGAGAAACGGAAAGTGTTTGACCTGTAGTTCGTACACCTAAAAATGTAATCGCTATTGAATACAAATGAGTTTTTATACGAAAGAGAAATGAAAATAATGAAATTACAAGATACAAGCCCGACTCGTAGCTCAAGGTTTCTCACAAAGACTAGGAATTGATTATGAGGAAACATATTCTTCCGTAATGGATACCATCACTTTTAGATTCTTAATTAGTTTGACTGTGTCATAAAGACTCGATATGCTCCTTATGGATGTAGTGACTGCCTATTTGTATGATTCACTTGATAGTGACATATATATGAAAGTCTCTAAAGGACTTAAAGTGCGAGAAACAAATGATACATGCCTGAAAACCATGTTCTCAATTAAATTGCAAAGATCATTATATGGATTGAAACAATCCGGACGCATGTGGTATAATCGCATTAACGAATATTTGTTGAAGGAATATTATAAAAATAATCATATCTACCCATGTATTTTCATTAAGAAAAGAAGTATTGAATTTACAATTGTGACAACTTTTGTTGATGACTTAAATTTAATCGGAACTTATGAAGAGCTCAACAAAATTGTAAATTATTTGAATAATGAATTTCAGATGAAAGATTTGGGAAAAATCAATTTCTGTCTCAGGTTGCAAATTGAATATTTTCCAAAAGGATTATTTGTTCATTAATCTACATATATAGAAAAGGTTTTAAAACGATTTTATATTGATAATGCACATCCATTGGTATCACATATGGTTGTTCAATCACTAGATGTAAAAAAAAATCATTTTCGTCCACTTGAAGATGGAGAAAAGATTGTTGGTCCTGAAGTATCATATCTTAGTGCAATTTGAGTATTAATTTATCTTGCAAACTGTACTCGACCCGACATAGCTGTTTCTGTAAATCTCTTTGCAAGATATAGTTATACACCAATACAAAGACATTGGAATGGTGTTAAACATATTTTTCGTTACCTAAATGGTACTATTGATTTGAAATTATTTCATTCCCAAAAATCGGGATCTGTTTTAGTGGACATGCAGATGCAGGTTATCTTATTAACCCACATAAAGTTAAATTACAAATAGGATACGTGTTTACACATGGAGGAACAACTATATCATGGAAATCTATGAAGCAATCATTGACAGCAATATCCTCAAATCATTATGAAATTATTGCAATCCATGAAGCACGCTGAGATATATATGGTTGAGAAACACGACCCATCATATCCAATTATCATAATGATTAATTTCAACAAAAGATAGTCCAACAATTTTGTACGAAAAATAGTACTGCTTGTATTGCACAACTTAAATGATGTTATATAAAAGGTGACATGACGAATCATACTTCTCCAAGATTCTTTCATCACACAAGTTTCAGAAAAGTGGTGACATCAATATTCAACAAATTTGTTCAAGTGACAATGTGACTGATTTATTTACAAAAGTATTGCCAACATCTACATTCAAGAAATTGGTTGAAAAGATTGGAATGCGTCGACTCAAAGATTTTCAGTGATCAATATCAGAACGAGTAGTTGTACTATTTTTCTTTCGCTTATGTTTTATCTCACAGGGTTTTTCCTAGCAAGGTTTTAATAAGACGGTATTTATCTTTAATACTCCAAAATAATTGTACCCATTTTCCTTCGTTTGATTTTTTTGTCCCATTAAATTTTTATCAAACAAGGTTTTAACGAGACAGATATTTTGTAATGTGTCATTTAAGGGAGAGTGTTATAAATTGTAAGTTATTGGTGAATGACAATTGTACTCATGCAACCTGAGGAATTATTACCATCAATTACAATCATTGTTTTGTCGCACCAATTTTTTCCTTTATAATAACACCGAGCAACCACCTTTGAATATTGCATGAGTGGGGGACTTTTAGCCCTTGTTTGGTACCCATTATTTTCAAAGTATATTTTTCTCTCTTATTTTTAATCACATATTTTTCAATAAAATAATTTTAACCAAACTTTTCCTTATTTTTTAACCACACATTCTTCAACAAAATATTATTACAAAATGCATTTTGGACAAAAAATGGAACTCAAACATGCGCTTAATTTAATAAAAATACTTGAACCACTTAAGTGTAACACTTAGACGACAATTAGAAATAAAATGCGGCACATCTAAAGTAATCCTATACAATCCTTAAGTGATGGAATAAAATACTACTGCATAAATATTTTTGATTTACTATAAGGGAAAAAAATAAAATATATTTTTTGATTTTCCACAAACACAGAGAACAAGAATTACATATAAAATTGCATGGATAAAGTCAAATGTAGACAATCACAAATAAAAGTCTACAGTTTCTTTATTTTTTATTTTCATTCTTTTTCCCCTCTCTCTTATATTTGTTTTACTGTATATGCTGGATTTTCCTATTTCAGTGTAGTAGGTAAAGCACCAACCGAAGAAAATTACAACACATTGTATTGATTTTTGTTTTTTGACAATTAGAAAACAAGAATGAGTACAAGTCATTGAATTTTTCAATGTGGAGGCCAGTGGTTGAGTCACGGAGCGCAAGATGGCGACTGTTGATGTAACATTTTGAATTTTTTTTCTTTAAATCCCTTCGTCTCTTAAAAGAGATAATGTGAGATTCACTATTTATTCTCGTTACATTAATTTTCACATTGATTTAGTTTGAAATCGGTTTCGTACTGTTCAAAAAAATTAGCCGACTTTACCTGTAAAGAAAAAAATTTGCCAATGTATTTTCTGTTGATATTTTATAAATATATTTTGTTATTCCAATTGATATTTTATAAATATTTTCTGTATATATATAAAGAAGCAACACAAAAATTTATTTACCTTCACAAATCGTCATAATTATTTCTGTACTTTCAAAGTTTTCTACTGTCATCGTCTTTCCAAATATTAGAAGATTTGTTTGCTATTTCCGTGCAAATTCAACATTGTTCCAGTATTAGTTACTTCTGAATCTTTGTATTTTTTTATTATGTCATAATCATTTTTGTGCTTTCAAAGTTTTCTACTGTCATCATCTCTCCAAATATTAGAAGATTTGTTTGTTATTTCCGGGCAAATTCAGCATTGTTCAAGTGTATGATTGTTTGTTCTTACTTCTCCATTTGTAAATAATGTTGATTTAATAAGAAATCAATGAAAATGTTAATTGAGTTAAAAAAGCGAAATAAAACTGTAATATTATGTGCATTTTGCATACATACTGGCTGCTGGACATATTATATGTCAAAAGATGCCGGTGGAACATAATTGTTTCTTCTTGCTCTAGATTTGTAAATTCATTTCGTATAGATTATAAAAAGCAATTAAATGTTATTGATTAAAAAAATTAATATTATGTGTAGCGTGCAGACACATGCTGTGTAGCTGGACATAGATGCCCCGTCAGACGCCATGCCGAAGTCGAACCCCGCAAGATGCGGAGCTGGACGCTATGCCGGAGTCGAACTCTTCGTACGTCCTCCGCATAATACGGAGCAAGCTCCGCATTGTGCAGAGCTAGTGCTACAAGCTCTGTATTCTACGGAGTGTACTTTTCATTCTCTGGAAAGGAGCTCCGCAGATATCTGCGGAGCATACGGAGCAACTGCTCCGCATCGCTGCGGAGCGTGCTCCACATACTACGGAGTTCGTACTCCGCAGCGTAGCGTGTCTCCGCATTGCTTCAAAGAATGCGGAGCACGAGCTCCATACGGAGATATGCTCCGCTGAGTAAGAGTCTTCAAATTTTATTTTATTTTTCATTTTCCTAACCCCAATTTGGTTCATTCTCTCTCAAATTCCCTAGAATCAGCTGCAAAATTGGAATCCTCAGATGACCTTAGAGGGAAGAACGAGAGTTGACGTCTAAACGAATGGGTTGGCCATCATCACCATCATCAACCCTCATTTTTTTGTTAACCACCCAACATCAAACGCTCTCTCTTCAACTGTCTGTCGGACTTTCACAAGCTTTTGAACTTGAAGAAGGTATTTCTTTTTATTTGAGCAAAGAATTTTTTGACAAAAAATGCCTAAAAATCAAACTCACGAGCTGCATAGTAGGTGTTTCCCTAAGTGCAAATTCACATATTAATGACCCATTCACTGGATCCCATTTTCTCCCCCCAAATAATCTGTATCTTACTTTGTCCACTTCGGCGATACTACAGAAAATACTGCATGAATTTTGCATTGTCTTAGTACCATCCCTACTTTTCTTGCATACCCATATGAAATTTTGTGATGGGTTGTCAATTTCGGAGCTAAATTTTGTGGAATTTATTGGATTCTCTATAATCAGGCTTCTTTCTGGAGAGAAAAAGGCTGTAGCTTCTGGTGGTCGAGTCTTAAAGGTTCGATCTTTAGATTCGTGTGCACCATTTGATAGTGAAATACAATCAAAGTTTCAATTTTTTCTGAGTTTATATAAAATAAAATAAATAGGTACTGGTTGATCTATCAATGTTTTGAATGATTTTTGTTACTGATGCAGAATTTTTTTTCTTGCAGAGAGAGTTGAGTAGCATTTTGGCTGATAAATATTTTGAGTGCCCTGTAAAAAATGAACCAATTTGAGGTAATATTCCTTTTATGGGGTCTTAATTGCTTCAATTATTTTTGAAATATTTATCTGAAATTCAAATATATTTCATGTATATACATACAACTAGAGATGGAGATTCCTATCTTGTCTTCAAGACAAATTCATTTCCCATTCCATGGAAATGATGTCAAAGTAGGGGAAAAAAAATTTAAAAATAGAATTTGTGTGCCCTTTGGGAATCCTGCCTGCTGTTAGATTCGATGGATAAACTCTCAATTTCATTCTCCAAAGCTGCTATGATTATTTTTAAGCATCCACAGCATGCAATTCACATCACAGGTTATGAAAAGTAAAGCTGCCTGATATACACCAGATTACTTTTATGCCCCTTACATCTGTGATATTTTCTTCCATATCTAACATGCAAATAATTGACTATACTTCATGGGTGTAAGGGCATTTTCGAAATATCAAAACTCTACCACCTGCATTTATTGGACGGCAGCAAACGCCTTTGGAAAGTTCCACCTTTCACTTTCATCAGCACATGCTTTCAGCTATCATTTTACATCTTCATAATTATTTATTTTTACGTTCCTTTGCATTTGAAGATCATTGATAAAAAGCTTTTGATTAAACTCGTGCGGACTTTTGATTAGTACATGATAATTTTTACCTACTTTTCTTTATTGGTTTGAGTTAAATGTTTAGCGATTTTGTAGATAGATAAGTACTAGATTGATGATTTTGTTCTGATTTTAGTGATGGACTTATCTAATACATATAGTTCCATCCGCTTTTAGTTAAAATTGGTGATGCTTCCTTTTGAAACACAGAAGAAAGTAGGATCAAAACTAGGCAAAACACTTGAAATATCAAAAATCGAAGAAAAGTAAAGAACTATAGTAATTGGAAGGACTTAACCACAATGATGTTTAATGCAGCCAAGTGCAATGCAAAAAGTCTACTTGTCCATGAGCCACAGACGCTTCATGGTAGCCGATACAGCACACCTAAGTCTGGCTTAGCATTTCCCTGTTAGAGATCTGACATTCTGATAGTTTGCTCAGTCTGGCTACTAAATAATCCCTTAAGACAAATTTGGATATAATTTTCTATACGGATATGGTCTCACATCTCGATTTAATCCCCATGTCAATTTGCTGATTATATTACCTAGAGCAAAAAAACTAGAGAAATTGCGAGAAATTTCCATATTACTTCCTTACTATCTTCAGCTGTGATGCCTGTCAACTACCCTCAAACAAAAAATTTGATAACAGTTCTATGTCTATTGGAAGAGTAATTGATAAAATTTGTAGAAGTTTCCTCTGCAGAAACACCTGTGATTCTAAAGCCTCAAGCTTTATAGAGCATGTTATCTCATTTTTTAATTGGTTCATTCTGAAGTTTCAAATTCCGGTTACATTATTCAATATTTGTTTAAATGAAGCCAATTTAGTCATCAATAACACGAAATTAATGAGATCATTATGGTAAAGAACAGGCTGTCAAAGATAATGAGGACCTTATTCAGACACATGAGGTCTTATGTTGAGCATATCTTTCTTAGATTTGGCTCATAATGCCATTAACTCCATTGGCTTCTTAAAGGCAAATCTCTAGGTAAGACATCTTCTATAATTGTCCTACATTGCTTTTATCAGCTTTATATTTGATTAAACAATTTAGTGTCAATTACTGATGTATTGGACTAACAGTTCTTTACAGGTGTCATTTTCTTTGCCATTATTTCTAATTTCATCCCTGAACTAACACTTGCTCCCATTTCTGATGTGAAAAGCAAAAAGATTTAAGCTACTTTTGTTGTCAATGAGTGGATATGTCATAAAACCTTTTACTGCTGTGATAGACTGATAGTTTTTTTTAAACTTTCAAACAATATATATTGTGCTTGACAACAGAAAAATGGGGATGGAGGGGAAAAGGATATGATGAAAAAGCATTGCCGGCAAGTCTTGTTTAGTGGAATCATCACAGCCATAGGTCAATTTGTTGAGTTAATATTCCATCTTTCTCTAGATTATGATTAATGATATCCTGTTGGTTACGATAGTTACTGTGAATTCATTTGGAATATAGTTTTCAAACAGTTAAGCAAGGGGAAAATATCATTTGGATTAGTCTATTGTCTCCTTATTTGCTAAGAGACTGGTATTGTAAATATTGCATCCAACTCAGCCGATCTTTGTTCCAAATAATATTGTCTATACTCCTTGGGGTTTTGCCCAAATAATCATGTATGTTTGAAACTGCCTTTTTTCCTCTTGCCGTGTCATCCTACCCAGCCGATCTTTGTTCCAAATAATATTGGCTATACTCCCTTGTGTTTTTGCCCAAATAATCATGTATGTCAATAGTCATCTTAACTGGTTTCTATATTTCAGTAAAGGTATAGCCGTTTACTTTACATATCATGTATTCTCAATGTTTATAGAAAAATATTTAAGCACGTCTGACTTCTTGTCTTGTCAAAGAATGATATCAAAAATAGGTAACAGAGAATTAAGTTACAGGAGGATGGGGAGATGGATAAATATTTCAGAATACCAAATGCTAAAATTTATTTTAAATCGAAATTTTGATTTCCATATGCTAGCTTGCCTGTTTGAGAAAAGGTGAAAAATTGTAAAATATCAACACCTCTTACCGTTAATACTCGAGTTGTGAGGCATAGCTTCAAAACATGAATCTACACATTATGTTAGCCTTCTCTATCATTTGATGTGCATTGAACCTACCTCATACTTTGATGAAATCTTTGCTTACCATGATCAGATGACACTAATTCCCCGTTCTAATAAGGGTCAGGCTGGTTAAGGCCTGTAACAGGAGTAGTTGAACTTTCACAAAACATTGTTCAGGCATTATTGAACGACATTTTGCAATTTATTTTTCATCTTCGGTAATGGAAAACTAAACTTATTCCATCTAATGAGAATTCTTTATTGGGTAAAAGACTTGGCTCTTTTGTGGAAGATATTTTTTCAAAAGTGTTTTTTTTTTTTTTTTTGGAAAAGTGATTTTTTTTTTTGAGAATGTGGTTAAAAGGCCCAGGACAGCATGGAAGAATTGTAGATATCTCCGGCTGATCCACGGGGGAGTCCAGGGAAAGAGCAACAGGCTGCTGGAGTTGGTATTCTTCTGCAGATCATGATGCTTGTTCTCTCATTTGTCTTCGGTCATGTTCTTCGACATCACCGGTTCTATTACCTCGTTGAATCCAGTGCTTCTCTTTTGATTGGTATTTTTTTTATTTAAATCAGTTGTGTTAGAATTATGGGTCTAACAAGTTAAACATCACTCGTTTTCAGTTTCAATTGATTGTGCTATTGCATTTCACTATAATCTGATTCGTATATGTGGATGCAAGTTTGATTGTGGGTGGGCTGGCTAATATCTCCAATATGGAAACTAGCATTAGTTATTTTGATCATTTCCTTTTCTTACCAATTTTCTGGCAATGCACGCTATTTTGAGTTCAACTTGTAATGTAACTCTCTTTAATAAAATTCTGGTTGAGTAGGGCATGGTTAAACTTCCATGAGGAATTTTTCTTGTTGTTTTTGTTGCCACTGATCATATTATATCCTTACGTCAATGATTTTTCGTCTCTTTTTTTTAAAAAAAAAAATCTTAGCTAAATGTCACTTCTTTTTATTTCCATTCTATTGCTTACTGATTGACAAGTAGAAGTTTGTTCCTTGACATATTTTGTGCTTAGTCAGGATTCAGCCTATAACATGTAAGTTGCCTCTATCTTTGGACTTTAATTCGTACTCCATTTTTCGGATTGTGGATATAGTAGGTGATACAGGAGAAAATTGTGCAGTAGGCTGATTTATTGCACACTATTGGCCTCACTATAATGAAACATACTCCTAGCACATAGCAATTTTAATCCAATTCAAGGAAACAAATAATAAACGACCGCGCTACACTTACATTAAGTAAATACTAGATGCTGTACAGATGAGGTGGCAGAGTCGGTGTTTTAAAAGGGCAAGAAAAGACAAGAAAAGAAACGAAAAGAGAGAGAGAAAGCAGGACACCATTTTCCTTCTTCGTTCAATCTCTCCATTCATTAGTCTCTGAAACCCTAGATTTCCATCCTTCCCAACCTCCGTCCGGAGGCGACCAGTGGCGTCCGAAGCTATCTTGCTTCCCCTCATTTTTAATTTGAAAATTTTCAACCCACGGACGGGGCGATACGAAGCCGACTACCAAATCTCGGAGTCAGACGATTTTCGCAATACTCTCGTCATCGCGACCTCTCCGCCAGCAAGTAGGTCCCTTCCGTGTACTGCCTAGGTTTGTTCATATGATTTCAGTAAATATTGAACTGCTTTTGCAGCGATTAGTCTGTATTTTGCGTTGAATTGATATTGGACCCTTGCGTGTAATTGATATGTTTGATATGGAAGAACACAAAAAATCAAACATATCAATTTCATTCATTTTCACTGGAAGCTGTACACACAGCATTTTCCTAGGTCGGCAATAGAGGGATTGAAAGATGATTATTATTTGAGGGAGTGAAAAAACCGAATTTGGAACAACCACGAGACTGACTCTTTATGGGGAAAGGAAAATGCTGTGTGTACAGCTTCCACTTACCAGTTCAAACAAATGCAAATTTTGAAGTACATTTTGTGTTTGAGTTGTGAATTGATTGTGTTGGTGTTTGAACTGCAGTTAACATTTGTAGGCAACACGTATATTTTGTGTTTGAGTTGTGAATTGAAGTGCCAATTTCATTAATTTTTACTGAAATGTAGCTAAAAAAATCTGGAAATTTATTGAGTGTACTATTGATGATGCTGATTCAATTGCCACTTTTCTTATGATTCTTGTTGTTGATTCCGCCCAGGATGAGAAGTAGAAATTTTGGTGTTTGTCACGGATGTAGAAGTACGGAGCACTTCTTTAATGATTGCCCGATGAAACGGCCTTGCCCAGATTGTGCACATGGATTGGTGAAATGTTTTGAGGCTGAAAGGGAGACCAATAACAAAGGGCGCTTATTCAAAACATGCAGTAGAAATTGTGGATATTTTGATTGGGTTAAAAATGAAGAATCGATCGGTGAATCGAGTACCACGAATGAAACGGTGAATAATGCGGCAATCGAGGAAGATGAAGATTTGCCGACTATGTTCAATAAACTAGCTCGAATAGCCCGAAGAGAAGATATCGAGATTTCGGTGAACATCACATTTCGTAAGGGGAAAGAAAGTATGGAAGTGAATGGAAAAGGCAAGGGCCTTGCTTGATCACGATGTATAGAATGGTTCCTTTCAATTAAGCTCGTAGCAAAACTATGATCTATTGTAGGCAACACTTAAATGTTATTGCTTCTGACTTTTTGGTTATTTTGTCAAGACAACTTGATGTCTTGTTTTGACTTTTTGTTATTTTGTCAAGACAACTTAATGTCTAGTTTACGTCTTGTTAATTATGTTTGAAGTATGTTTAAACATCGTATAGATGATGCTTGTGTTTATCGAGCAGTCTAGTAGCTATAAATGATGGTTTTGAGAGCATTAAATTTGAAAATGGAGAAAAAATATGTTTCATAACCAGCAGAAACCATAACCAGCAGGAAGCATTAACCAGTAGGAATATACCAGCAGAAACCATAAACAAAATTTTGTAGAACAAATAACCAGCAGAATTCGTAATTAATTATAATAAGGTCAGGAAAGAAGTTTTAATACAAACTTAGTGCAAAACTGAAAATAGCAAATGAAACAACATCGTCACATCAACTGTTTAACACAAACAGATTCATCCCTTCAAATCTCTTCAAGGTTTGAGCAGTGTTCACCCAATTCTTTGACTGCGGTTGACTGTAAATGTTGATCATAAATGTGGCTCTCCAAATCACCCTACATTAAATTAGCTTTTATAAGTACAATCTTCAAAACATAATAAAAAAATTGTTTGTGAAATGCATGTACGGACCATAACCAGTTGTGAATATGACATAGGTGTTGGCTGCGAGTATGGAAGTTGTTGACTGAACTGGTCGATGGGTGCAGCCTCCTCGACTTGAGGGCGTGGAGGTCTCACTCTCCGTGGCTTGCTTAAAGAAGACGTTCCCTGCATAACAATATAAGTAAAAGTTCGTATTGAATATAAACGTTATATGAATGAAATAGTCAAATGTACCTGTCTTTTTTTTGAACTGGACTCCAGTGGTCCTTTTATCCGAAGTTTTCGTGGCGCACCCTTTCTTTTCGACTTTGTGGGATCTAGTACGCTGATGTCGCCATTATGCGAAGTTGTACCTGGAGTTGTTGAACGAACAGTAGGCTGCGAATGGAAATTACTACCACCACTTGAACCCGAGTTCCTAAGTTCTAGAGCTTTAGATTTTATCCAGTCCAATATCGCACGTGAACTACATTCATTTGGTGCAGCGAGGTCTGCCACCTCCGAAAATGCCATACACATTTCATCATACCTCAACTGCTCAGGTGTACTAGCCAACCCGTCATAATTAACTGCGACCCTCGTGTGAGCTCTACTGACGTCTCTCCTCCATCTTCGCAATATATACCTCTCCGGCATTGACGTAACGTCCATACGGTCCAAAACTGTGATCGCATGCCGACAAATAATTCCGCGAAAGTCGAATAGGTGGCAGCTGCAAGTAATCTCCATAGTGTCGCCACAAAAGAGTACAGAAAATGTTCTCTTCTTCCGACCCCCGGGATGTACGACAGACTCTCGAATTTCGTATTTTGTGCCGGTAGTACCCTCCATAACTGAACTGACGTCGCAATATACCTTTCCTATGAACTCAGCCTGGACTTCTTTGAACTTAGAAATAGTATAAACTGCTTGAAATTGCTTTTCCATTTCGAAGTCCGTGGCGCAAGGAACCATCTGTGAGAAAGACCTGAAATCAGCCTGAAACTCTTTTTCTACTTTATTCCTCAATGCCCTTTCGTACTGTTCGACAAACTGCTTCAATGAAGTTCTCGAATTGACATAACCATCAAAAAAAGCATTCATACTCTCACTGCGTTGCGTTGTGGACATGCCTGCCCAGAAGGTGGTCTTCAAGAAACACGGAACCCAACGACCTCTGTTATCGTAAAGGCCAGACAACCAAACATTATCGTGCAACTCATAACAATCGATCATTGATAGCCAACCCGCTTCGAACTCATCAATTGTTTGGGAATCATACACTGCATTGTGTATAACAGAGAAAATCGAATTTTTCTAAATGTGATATCCAAACTTTTTTCGGTAACTTCTTCATAATGTGCCAAAGACACCATCTATGTTTAGTATTCGGAAAAACAATCTGAATTGCATTTTGCATGGCTCTATCTTGATTAGTAATTATGGCATTTGGGGGTTGACCATGCATGCATTGCAACCACGTCTTAAATAGCCAGACAAACGTATATGTATCCTCATTCGATAACAATCCACATCCAAGCAGCGTTGATTGTCCGTGATGATTCACGCCCACAAATGGGGCAAAAGGCATATCATATTTATTCGTTAGATATGTAGTATCAAATGTAACGACATCGCCGAACTCTTTGTAAGCTTGCCTACACCTATTATCTGCCCAAAATACATTCTTAAGCCGTGACTCGTCGTCTACATCCATACTGAAGTAAAATCTCGAATTTCGTGCTTGCATTTGTGAAAAGTATAACTGTAATGCTGCGGCATCACCTTCTCCAAGTCGTAACCGTCTCACTTGTTCGATGTAGTTGCGACAATCTCGTTCTACAAAAGACATATTCTCATACCCACATGCTTCGACAACTGCGGAGTTGAAACTTTTGTGCAACGGAATCCCTGCCATGTCATTCAACTCGAGCTTCAGTTTCACATTCGGAGTCAATCCTCGGTTGCATCGATACAATCTTGACTTCGAAGGGCTTGTTTTGTGATTGTGGTCCAGGTGGACGGTGTTTATTCTCCATATTCCATTATCGTCTGACGATGCAGTTATCCTCGCTTTACAATCAATTTGACTGGTTGGTTTCGGCTTCAACGATGTGCTTGAATTACTACCTCTTCGTCCTTCACGACTACATGTCAATGTCACATATCTAACAACTCCATCATCCCCCTTTTTAGAGATCCTTTTCCTCACTGGAAACCCTACGGTGTATGCATATCGTTTATAAAAATCCAAAACCTCGTTTTCATCATCAAACGTCATACCCACCTCCGGCACTTTCTCCCCATCTTCTCCTAATGTTTCCTCCTCCACAATGTTTATATTGTCCACCACTATCACACTATCAGCACCCAGCAAAAGGGTCTTCATTCATACCCTCCATTGTTTCATAAACTGCAACAATATAAGTAAACCAAGTCAGATTACAAACAAATTAATAACATGAAATGAAATGAAGAAATAAGTTTATGTCTTCAATTATGTCTAAAACACGTTTACAATGCACCCAAATCATCATTATCCAGAATAATCCTTCAACACTCATTCATTTCAATTTTACTGCGTGTAATTCAACATTCATTCCTTTCGATTTTTCTAGCTCCTTTCTTAACACTTTCAACTCTAAAAGAAAATGGATAATTAACACTATAATGCAGGCCCTTTCTTTTCGACGTCAACATTCAAATCTGAAAAACGGACGGCCTCAATTTTGAACAAAATGAAACTGAAAAACTTTTCCATACGGAGCCCTTCGTGTTATAATGCTAGCTGATTTTGTAAAAAAGAGAACGATTTTCATAGCATTTACCGTTTTCAGCTTCAGATCTGTGAATCTGCTCCCTCCTCGCAGTGCTTCACCTCGGTCACTAGGAACGACTAAAATCGAAAGCTGCAAAATCGATTAGGTAAGAGCTTCAAGCAAGTCACTCCGATCCTTTCCAAAATCGGACCTTTTTGCTCTGTAGTACCCTTGCGCGAGGAAGAAGGAAGAGTGAAAAGAAGAATGAAGAGTGAAAATGTAGACCGAAATCCCTCCATTTTGTCGGAACGGAAGGCACGCCCCTTTCACGTGACTTTTTTTATTTTTCTGTACAGATTCTGGTAAGTGGAAGCTGTACACACAACATTTTCCAATAATAATACTTTAGTTTTCAATGAGAAATGATACCAGTGGAAAAACTAGACAAATTAGAGAGCAATATTGTGTAGTAAAGCAAGAGTAGTGCCTATGGTGGGTTGCTCCATGGTACTAGGATATTGTTAGAGCTAGATTAAGCATATGATGAACGCACACTTAACTACTGTAAGTGTGAGTTGTGCAGTGCTATCAAGCAAATAGAGAGGAAAATAAAAACTGAGTTGATTGTCAATAGTCCAGATAGACACTTTATTAAGTCTCATTTCCCTTCTCAACAACCCCTTAAGACAAAGCTCACTGTTCTACCTTTTCATTTTCATTTTGGATGAAATTTGCAGAAACCATTCTTTTCAAACTTCGGCGCCATAATCACTTTTGCAATTTTGGGAAGTTTTATTGCTTCTATTGTCGCTGGAATTTTGGTGTGAGTATCATTCTTCATCGTATTTCTCAAGTTTTCTTATAAGTTTTACGTTGTCGTAGATTTTTTCGAATTATGTATGTCCTCAATGGCATGTTTCTGTTATGATTTAAAATCTCTACTTGCAGTTACCTTGGCGGTGCGAAGTATCTCATTTACAATGTCTGGTGTTTGGTACTCTCATATTAGCTACTGATCCCGCTACTGTTTTGTCCATATTTCAAGTGATCTATGCTAGATGTTAATGCAGTGTGTAATATTTTCTTCAACTTCAGTTTTGCATTTTATTTATTAAAATTGACAACGTAATCGTACATAAACAATTTACGTGATGAGAAACAAAGTAAGTTTATACCCATGCATAACAGTATCTTTTTGACATGTGAATTGGCTGTTATGATCAATCTTAAAACTATTTTTCAACGACCAATTTTTTTAGTGTAAAATATGCATATGCATGTGATTGTTAACTAGATGATACTACCTCACTCCCTCAGCTTCATCTGTCGAGTCCAAAGTGTTTTACCTGAAGATGAAAGGTAATTACCACAGGTATTTGGCTAAGTTCAAGACAGGCTAAGGGGAAGGAAGCCACTGAAACTACTTTGGTAGCATACAAGTCTGCTCAGATGATTTATTTATGTTAAGATGATTGGTTTTGTGCTCATGGATTCATTTATTATAAACTTTTTCTCGCATGTGTCAATATATAGTTTTATTTCTTTATAAACGTTTCGAGATATTTATTCAATTACGCTAACATAAAACGCTAATATCACCTTCAAAATAACACAACCCGTGCATTACACGGGGTAAAACTAGTATTTAGAAAAAAGAATTTATGGAGTATTCGAATATTTAGAATGCCCAAGTAAAATAGGGAATTACACAACATTTCTCTATGTGGCCGAATGAGAGGGCTTTTAGCTTCATGTTTTGAGCGAGTCAGTTAGATGAGTTGAGAGAAATGTGACTTTGTTTGGTTCATGTTTATAAATATTTAAATTATTTTTTATCCATGCATTTTTAGGACTTATAAATATTACACATTTAAGATCTATCTGACATGATTGTTGAGAAATCAAAAGAAGCATTTGAGATTGGACTCGTTTGACTAAATGCATTAAAGTTTTCTAGTCAAAAGAGATTTTAGAGAAAGTTAATCTAATGTGATTAATTTTAAAAGTACTTTTGAAATAGAGATTTTTTTATAAAATTAGTCTTCAATAAGAAAACTAAATTAACTTTTTCGAGAGTTTTTCTATAAAAGACAAATATAAAAACAAAAGTCATATCAAACGTGTCCTTACTCAAGACTCATTTTTATTTATTTATAAATTAAAACATTTATAAACACTTCACAACACGAGGACATCAAAATAGAGAGTAGATTTCACCTGCAGGCACTCGTGTAATACTAATTTGGATTGAATATAACTATGAAAAACTATTTAAACATCTTCTTTTCATTTAGCCCCAGTTTCGTATCAATTAAAATCAAAAAATTTAATATAAGTTAAAAATTAACAATAAATTTTAAAAATATATTTAATGGAAGGCTAATTATGAAACCATCATCCAAGAATCCCTTTTTTAACCGCAACACAAATGAGGCATGCAAGTCATTCAAGACTCTCACAAATTGTTCTTCTTTCCCTATTAAGTCCCTTACCAATTCTTTAATTACCCATTTGTGTTCATTCTCCGATACTCATTATCTCAAAAGGACATATGCATCAGTATTTTTGTGTTTGAAAATAGTCCAAATTTGTTGGAGTATGAAACTGTAAAAGCTTTTTTGGATTCTATGAGGGTTATCAACACTAATACTCATTCTTTTGGGATTTGGACAAATTCATTGGATGGGGATAGGAAAATGGGTGGGGTGGGGTCGATGAATTCACTGGGTTTGGAATGTGGATCGGAATTGGATGATGAAAGCATTTTAATAGGAGAGTGAAAATGGTATTTGAAGTTGTAATAAAATGGTTTGAGCGTGGCGACGAAAATGAGGTGGCGACGGAGAAGGAGGGCAAGAAGTGTGACGCTGCTCTTGTACTACACGGTGGAGTGGCAAAGGTGGAGGGATAGAATAGAAGATACTAGTGCCGAATTTGTTTTGGGACAGAAGGTGGATTTGGTTGTGGTTACATATCCCACCCTACCAGATCACCGTGGAGTGGAGAATGGAGGAAGATGAAAGCATTTTTTTATTTAATTATTTCAATTATTTTATGTTAAATTGGAATAGATAATTTTACTCTTACCCAACTGGTCAAAATTATCAATTTTCCAAATTTTGAGGTCAACTAACGGCTAATATGATGGAATCCGTCCAATTGGACTCCACCTACGAATTTTCGAAAGGTTTGGTACTATGAGTGGTACAAATGGAAGGCTTGAGTCAAGTCTGCAATAAAATGAAAGATTTGATACATTGACTGCAATTCTCCCTTAATATTGTTTAAAAGGAAATTTATTGTATAGATCCTAAGCCTTTTGAAAGTATGCAATACAATCTTCAATCTTTAAATTATAACAGTTACATTGCAAATCTTTCAGAAATATGTGATAGAGGGTCCTCTGGATATTTTTCATCTAAATGCACAATAGTTGACCAATTGACTTGCATTTAACCATTTTAATGAAAAAAAAAAATCTTTAATATTCAATTAATTAGAATAATAATTGTAAAAAGAGAAACTGAAAACAAGAAAAAGAAAACAATCATCATCTCCATCACCACCCATCACAATCGTCACCATCACAACTGGAAAGAAAATTGATCAAATGATGACATTTTGGAAGGAAATCGTTCAAATATCTTTTTACAATATATTTTTAAAATATTTTTGACATAGCTACTACAATGTTTAGGGTCACACTACACATTTTGAATGATTTTGAAACCTTCGCTTTAAATTTCTCTTAGGGTGTGTTTGATTGCAAGTGTGGAATTTTTATAGAAAGAAAATAAATTATTGGCAATTAAATTGTCTAGAAGTTATTTACATGAAAATTATCGATTAAATGTGTTTGATTTATTTAGTTTTCAACTTAAAGAATGTAATACTTGTCCATTTTTTATTGGCAGGTAGATGAGAGAGATGAGGTAGATGAGAGAGAAAGAGAGAGAATTACATGGAAAATAAAAATCTACTCCCACTAACGCAAATATTTTTCTTGTTTTCAAGGAAAGTATGGTTATGTGACCAAAAGTCGGAAAATGGTTTTCATTGAAAAAATATCAACTAAATAGTACAAAAGTAGGAATGGAAAAATGACATTTTTCATGAAAAATATTGACAATCAATTGCATCCTTATTTTAAATTCTAACAAAAAATAAGGGAGAAGAGGAAAAAAAGTAAACTCAACGCTGGAGTTTTAAACGTGTTTTTCATGGCATTTGAATCTCGGTAGTTTAATTTGTAATGACGTCTCCTATTCTATAGGCCATGGATTATTTTTATATGTTTGTGTTTTATTATAATTTGAAGTTAAAGTTTTTCACGAATTTTTAATTATGACTAGGGTTGTGTGTGGGTTGGGTTGGATTGGTTTTGAGTCCAAACCAAACCAACTCAACATGTTCACTTTGAGAATAATTCAAATCGAAACCAACTTATTCACGATTGAAACCCAATACAATACAAATTGACCAGACTCGGGTTGGTTTGGGTCAGGTTGATTGATTTGGACTTGAGTCTAATTCAAGTTGGACATTTTTTTTGGGCCCAATGGTTGTGACATTTTTCGTTGAATTTGAACAATTTTTTTTTTTAAGTTTGATGACGTTGACATTGGAAATTAGATAAATAACTTTCAAGCCAACTTAAAAGAAAAAGAAAAGAACACGAGTTTGATTAATGAATCATGAAATAATTACAAATGGTAATACAATGGTTCCCTTTTTCATATCCGAGGAGGTATTTGAAATATGAGAAATATAAGAGAGTTTATAATGTGTTTAACCGTGTTTCCCCTTTCTTCTTGCCATTTTCTCCTTTTTATAGGAGAAAATATGCATGTATACTGCACTCCCTGTCTTGTCACCTGCAAACCCGAGCTCAAGAAGTACACTTGCTGGTGCAACTAGATTGGTTGTTGAGGTTAGTCTGTCAAATAATAATGAGTTAATTTTGTAGGTGGTCCCCAGTAATTAATGAATTACTTAGGGAAGGAAACTAAACTGTTTGATTGGAAGATTATGTGGGCAATGACGTAAGGCTTCTTTATGTGCATCTCATTGATTGATGGTTCATATATTCTGTCAGTGATCCTCAATCATGATGCTCCTTTTGACCTCGAAGAACTACACAAGCTTTTTGTGCAAGCTAAATTACTGCCGAGCTAACCTTGTCTAACCGAGCTCACATTAATATATACTTATCAAGTACAAACATCCGAACTAATCGACCTTGGAGATCGGAGGTTAACGGTTACCCCCCAGGTTAGTGTTGACTTAGGTGAGGGACTGACCTTTAAAAAGTAATAGGCACAATTTCCAATTTCTGTAATCATTATAGCAATAAATGATTTGAGCATGTGTCACATCGTAACTTGTGCATGAGCTGTAGGGTACGTGGGTTCCTTCTTCTAGAAGTTTTGATTCCAATCGTTTATTTATTTATTTTTTTATTTGAACGGATCTTGGCCGTTGACATTCCTTCCCTTTTAAATGATTTTTCCTCTTTTCATTCCTCACTTTTGCATATCAAATTTTCAAATTTTTGCTCTCTAGAAAAATTTCTTTCCATTTATTTTTCTGAGTGAGGTTGACTTCGTTCAGGTATTCTCTTTCATCAATAAAACCTTTCATTATCTCTACGTATTATATATTTTTCTCTAAATTTTATGTGAGTTTGGACGAATCTTGAGTACAATCCTGGGGTACTCAATAGGAAGAAACTGTAGCCTCTTCGTCTACTTCGTCTTTTAGTCCCTCTTCTGCTAGCTCGGACTACCTGTAAGTGTTAACTTCCGTTCCTATAACTTCTATTTACCCACAACCATCCAATTCTCCTAGGAGCATGGAACAATGACGAAAGATGATAGAAGCGAGGTCACAGGGGGTAGCGTCAGTGGGAATCAGAAATGGGGAGCAGACTCTTATAGGTCAGTGATTACAGGAGATGCATTAGCTAGTATTAGGGCTAAGTATAACATACCTAGTACCGTAGAATTAGTGATTTCGTCCCCTTCCAACCGAGTTAACACTCCTCCATCAAGATGTGTAGCCTTCAACTCAACAATTCTTCATGTAGGGTTGAGACTTCCCTTCCCAAAGATTATACAGGAATTCTTTTCTTCTTGGGGAATAGCCCCTACTCAACTCTACCTAAATGGGTGGATGACCCTTATTGTGACCTTAATTATGTGGAAGCAATTAGGTCACCCCGACCTGAACGTGTCCCAGTTCAACTCCCTTTTTACTTTTAAATGGGAAGAACACAGGCTGGTGGTATACCAGTGTTAGGCCTAGGTTGGGGGGCTATTAGTTTTAGACACTCTCTCTTCAATTAAAGGATGGAAGGAGGAGTTTTTCTTTGTCTTGGGGGAATGGTAGTTCCATCCCACCTAGGTGGATATAGAGGACATGTCCCTACGTTTTTAACACTCCTTCTATAAGTAAAACTACCTTTGTTTCTAATTTAGGTCTTTCCTATTAAAACTGTTCTTCTAACCTTTCCTTTTTCCTTTTGTAGTTTACAAACCTTGTTATCTGAGCTCAGTTATTCAAAGACGAGCAAATTCCATCCGAGCTATCCCCAACAGACAGAGGTCTTGCAAGTTCATGATTTCAGACGCGAATTTGTTTCAGGCGAGCCTACTTTGGACATTGCCATCGACCTCAACATCGAGCCGACCTGCTACCTCTGCCCCCACTTCTTCTTGTAAGTCAATTCAGTACTGACTTTTGGTTTTTACTTAGATTTTTGGAACTAACACCTTTATTAACTTTTGTCGAAGGTCAAGATCCAAATATACTTAACTTTCGAGCAGCTGAGGCTGCTAAGGTAAAAAGGAAAGAAGTTCCCGTCGTGGTGCATAACGAGGTCGAGCCTGAGGTTGAAGCTGAGCAACCTCTTGTAAAGCGCCGTCGTTTCGAAGAGCTGACAACTACGCCCCATCATGCAGCACCTTCTAGCTGTCCCCATCCTATACCTATAGCGATTCCTACTACGACCACAGCTTATTCTTCGAGGTCCCAAGAGAGATGTCCTTATATGCAGAGGCCAAATGTGGAGGGTTTGGTAGGGCACCGACCTGAAGTTTTCTTGGACTTCCTCCGAGCTCCCTCTCCGGCGAGGAAATCAATTGCTGCTCTTCCTTCCCCTTTGAGGGAATTTGTCGCCCTTATAACTCGGAGTTGGAATGATAGAGAGCATCAGTTCTTAACTGAGGTGCCTATTGGGGAAAACATCATCTTAGCTCAGCTCTACAATTATAGGGCGATCCTTTATATGATGTCAGTAAATGAAAAGGTAAATTCCTAAATTCTTAATATCGTATCATTATTATTTTTATCACGACTTTTAACACAACGCTTACTATTTTTTAGGTTAAGGCTGACCTCGACAAAATGCTCAAGTTAAGGGATCAGACAAATGTTCTTTTTGAGAAAGTAGACACAGAGAAGGCGATCTTCGTTAAGAAGGCGAAAAACTATGAAGATCGTATGAACATAATGGGGAAAGAGCTCAATGTCCGCCTTACTACAAAACTGAAGCTTATGGACGATATCCAAGCTTTGCGAATATGGGGGGAAAAGGCTAGTGCCCAGGCTGATAGCGAAAAGGAGAGAGCTGATGAAGCAACAGCTTGGGCAGCAGTGGCCATAAAAAGGGTAAAGGAGGCTGAGCTGAAGGCTTCCAAGGTGGTGGAGGACTGGAGGGCCTCTCCTGAGTTTGATGCCTTGGCTCAGGATGCCTAAGTGCTAGCCTTAAGGGAAATCATCAAGTATATCAATAAGGAGTGGCCGGATTGGGATACCGTTTTCTTGGTGGAAGCATACAAAGAGCAAAAGGAAAAACTAGAGTAGCTAGAGTTTGAATCACTCCTATCGAGGATGATGCAGCTCATGTATACGTTCCTCTCCAAGATACCCCAGCCCATCAGTTTCTTCTTGTACTTTGTTTTTGTTAGGTCTTTAAGAATTTCTTAGGAACTTTTTGTAATCTCTTGATTTTAACGAATGAAATTTCAGTTTGCTCATTAAATGTTTTTACTTTAGCAATAATTTATTTCTTTGAATATTTGTAATGCATGTGACATTAGTTTTTAGATATTTCTTCGTAAGAAAATTTCTCAGCCTATGTAACCTTAGCTCAGCTTGCTCATGAGCAGGGCTAGGTTTTTCCTTATAGGAACTTCCACTAAGTATTGCAGCACATGAAACTTTAGCTTGGCCTGCTCATGAGCAGGGCTTAAGTAGTTCTTTATAGGAATTTTCCCTAAGTGTTGCAACACACGCAACCTTAGCTCGGCCTGCTCATGAGCAGGGCTTAAGTATTTCCTTATAGGGATTTTCACTAAGTGTTGCAGCACATGCAACCTTAGCTCGACCGGCTCATGAGCAAGACTTAAGTAATTCCTTATAGGAATTTTTCACTAAGTGTTGCAACACATGCAACTTTAGCTCGGCCTGCTCATGAGCAGGGTTTAAGTCAATATGCTAACAATCCTATACTTTAGAAGCATATATTTTTATTATAAATAACATGCAATACAAAGTATAACTGTCGTTTTACTCATAATATTTTTTGAGGTGCTCTGAATTCCAGGGATGCAGTAGAGGTCTTCATTCCTTATCTTCTAATTCATATGCCCCTTTGAGTAGTACTTTGGTTACTTTGTAAGGACTTTCCCAGTTAGGTCCCTAGGACCCATAATTGAGTTCCATTATTGCTAAAAAGACTTTCCTTAATACAAGGTTGCCCACCTCGAATTCTCGTTTCTTAACTTTTTGATTGTAATACCTTGTATTGTGTTGTTTGTATATTGCATTCCTGATCTCTGCCTCATTCCTTTTTTCCTCTATCAATTCCAACTCTCCTCGTGAAACTTGTTCGTTTTCATTCTCGCAATATGTCATTATCCGAGCAGAGGGGATTCCTATCTCAAGAGGGATGACAACTTCCACTCTAAAAGCCAAAGAAAATGGAGTTTCCCCAGTGCTATTCCTGGGTGTAATGCGGTAAGACGACAACACACTGGAGAGCTCCTCTGCCCATCCTCCTTTAAGAGCATCAAGTTTAGCTTTTAGAGTATGCTTGATGATCTTATTAATTGCTTCAACTTAACCATTACCTTGAGGGTGATTTGGCATAGAGAAGTGTTTCCGAATGCCAAACTCCTCACAAAAATTAGTGAAATGACGGTTGTCGAATTGCTTCCCATTGTGAGTCACAATGGAGTGTGGTATTTCAAATCTGCATATGATGGATTTCCAAATGAAGTCGATTGTCTTTTGTTCAGTTATTTTACCAAAGGCTCAGCTTTCACCCATTTAGTGAAGTAGTATACTGCCACAATTGCGAACTTCGTCCCTCCTTTTCCAGTTGGCATGGGGCCAATTAAATCAACCTCTCATTTGGAAAAGGGTCATGGTGCCATTACACAATTCAGCTCTCATGGGGAAAGTTTGATATTGGGGACAAAACGCTGGCACATGTTACATTTCCTAGCGAACTCCAATGTATCTTTTTTCATGGTTGGCCAAAAATATCATTGTCGTACAATTTTATGAACTAAAGACTGTCCTCCAGCATGATTTTCACATATTCTCCCATGCACCTCATCTAGAGCATTTAGTGCTTCTTCCTCGTTCAAACATCTAAGCAAATGCACATAATATCCTTGCTTATACAAGACGTCGTCGATCAGTGTGTATCTAGCTTCCCTTACTCAAAGTTTCTTTGCCATAATAGGATCTTCAGGACATAAGCCTGTTTTCAAATATTCAATGATCTTATCCATCCATGTTGATTTGAGGTCGATCATCATAAGAACCACCTTTAGTTCTTCAATGGAAGGATGACAAATTCTTCCTAATGGAATGCTATCAAATTCCTCAATTCCTTCACTCGTTGCTAGCAGAGCTAAAGTGTCGGTATGGTCATTTTTAGTTTGGAAAACTTGCTCGATCTATACATTTTCAAAGTTTCTCACTCTTGCTTGACAATTTGGAGGTAATTGTTCATTCTTTCTTTTTTTGCTTGGTAAGCTTCATTGACTTGGTTGACTACAAGCTGTGAATCACTATAAACTATCAAACGGTCTGCCCTCATTTGTCTTTCCATTCGTAGGCTAGATATGAGGGCCTTATATTCGGCTTCGTTGTTTAAAGTATTGAAATCAAATGACAGCGCTTCACAAAACAATTCTAGCTCCTGCTCGTACTTCAGTGGAGGACCCATCAACAAAAAGTTTACAATATATATAGTGATGTGATTCTTCTGTTGGGTCCGAATTGAACTCCGCAATGAAATCGACGAGAGCTTAACCTTTTATGGAGGTGCGTAGCTTGTACCTTATGTCAAATTAACTGAGCTCTACTGACCATTTAACAATTCTTCTTAAAGTATCAGGTATTTGTAAAACCTGCCTTAACGGCAACTTCTAAGCTGCTATGACTACTGCATAAGCTAATTTTTCCAATGGAGAGTAACGGAGTTCAGCCTTGTGCAAGGTTTTGCTGACGTTGTAAACAGGATGTTGTACTCCTTCATCCTCTCTGGTTAATATTGCACTTGCTGCATGAACAGATATTGCCAAATATAGCATCAACATCTCCCTCGCTTTTGGTTTCAATAACATGGGTGGTTATGCTAAATGTATCTTCAACTGATCAAAGGAAGGCTAGCATTCAGACGTCCATTCAAATCTTTTTCCCACTCTCAATACATCAAAGAAGGGTTTGCATTTATCTGTTGATTTTGACATGAAGAGGCTAAGGGCTGCTATTTGCCCTGTCAAGCTCTGGACTTCCTTGAGTCCGGTTGGGGGGTGCATTTCAAAAATGGCATTTCAATCCATCTGTAATTTACCAAGTGACCCAGGAATTTTTTCGAGCTCACTCCAAAGACACATTTATGCGGGTTTATCTTCATTCCATACTTTCTCAAGATTTGAAACATTTCGGCAAGGTATTGGTGTGATCCCGAGCATTCGTGCTTTTTACCAACATGTCATCGACATATACCTCCATGGTCTTACCAATTTGCTTGGTGAATATAGAATTAACCAAGCATTGGTAAATAGCTTCAGCATTTTTGAGACCGAAAGACATCATTCGATCAATAATGAAGGCCGTGTGTTCCTAATCTGGTAACATAGGGATTTAATTGTACCTTAAATACGTATCCATAAAACTGAGCAACTTATGTCCAGTCGTTGCATCCACCATTTGGTTTATTCATGGTAGTGGAAAACTGTCTTTAGGGCAAGCTTTATTCAGATCAGTAAAGTCATACACATTCTCCAATCTCCATTACTTTTCTTAACCAAGACCGGGTTAGCAATCCACTTCGGATATTTCACCTCTCGGATAAACCCATTATGGAGTAATTTCTGCACTTCCTTGCTTTAAGCCTCATACCTATCCGGGTTCAGAGGTCTACGTCGTTGCTGTTTAGGTCTTACAAAGGGGTCAATGCCTAATTTGTGACAAATAATCTTTGGGTCGATTCTCTTCATGTTCGAGTGATCCCAGGCGAAAACATCAAGGTTTTCTTGAAGGAAGTTGATGATTTAAGTTCGAAGAGGTGGCTGCAGCTCGTGACCTATTTTGAGTTCCCTTGGTGGGTCTCCAGCTCTGACCTTCACAATAACCAATTCCTCCACATGTTCTCCTCCTTTTACCCTTAGGCGTGGGTCTAAAGAGATAAGGTTGGGCTCTTCTGCATACACCATATTGATCTCAGAGGAATAATGAATTTTTTTATCTTTCTGGATCAACCATTACTTGACACTCTTTAGCAATATCCCTATTTCCTTTGATTTGCCTTACGCAATAAGGTGTGGGAAATTTGAGAGAATAGTGGTGAATCGACACGATTGCCCTGAGATTGAACAGTAAAAGTTGTCCTATAATAGCATCATAGCGAGATTTTGAATCCAAAACTACAAATTCTGCATTAAGCTTCGTTCGGCGTGGGGGTTCTCTGATCTCAATAGGGAGCTTGATCAACTCTTTCGCTCCTGAAAGGGCTCCATTGAGTCCCATGATCATGTTCAGATAAGGTTGTAGGAAATTCAAAGGAATTTCGATCCACTCCAAGGTGTTGGTGTAGAGTATGTTGAGAGAGCTTTATGTGTCAACAAAAACTTTGGGAATATTGACTCTGGATATGGGCATGGAGACTACTAAAACTCCAGGATAAGGATTTGGATCAGCTTCACATTCTTCAAAAAAAAGCTGATCATCAGTTGCCTTTTTGCGGTGTTTTTCAGTAATACTGATCTTAGATAAATCAGCTATAATAGGTCTCTTAAACCTCGATTTCCTTGCTTGTTGATTTTTCAACATATGTACCTAAGGACCAGGTAGGTCGACATTACAAGCCCTCGCCTTTACCTAGTTCTCGCGTATCATGCCTGGTCCGTTTGGAGTTGGTAATTTAATACAATAATGATATATTGAGGTGGCAGCTTGCAACTCATGCAATATAGGTCTTCCTAATATGGCATTATAATTCGAAAGGAGATCTACGATAATGAAGTCAGCTAAAATTCTTCTTTGACAAGGGATTTCATCTAACTCCATGCTTAGTACGATTTGTCGTCGAGCTTCGATAGGGTATCTAGAAAACCCTTGTAACCTCTTAAGATATGGTTAGAGGTAGCGTCCATGTATCCCCATTTGTTCCAAAGTTCGGGAGTACAACGCATTGACTAAGTTTCCATTGCCTACCAGGGTTCGATGTACTTGTACTCTTGAAATGGTCGTGACTATGACCAGCGCATCACTATGATCCTGTAGAACTCCACGTGCGTTATCTTCTGAATATCAGAAACATTCCAAATATGGCACGGTGCTGACCTCCGGCTCTTGATGTATCACATTATGGTTTTGCCAGATGCAGGCATTGCGTGCCATCCTACACCAGGATCTTCGTATCCCCTCGAGGCATTGATTACCTCCTATCAAGGTTCGTATCTCAGCTCAATGCGGTAAATCTTGAGTTTGGGGTCCGGGCCGAACTTGCTGGGCCATCCCTTGTTGGTTAGTTTGTTGGATCCCAGTTAGGTTTGCTTCTTTGGGCTTAGCTACGAACTCTTGCAAGTGACCTCGCTGGATGAGCGATTCCACCTTTCTTTCAAGTTTCTGCAATTATCGATTTTATATCCTGTCGTCCTGTAATAATGGCAATACTTCTCTTGACTTCTCCCATTCAACTCTTTTTTTAAGGCGGAGGTCGGCGAAAAGTTTCATTCTCTTCGAATTATAAAAAGACTTCTTCCAGAGTAGCATTCAATGGGCGGTATTCACGAAATTTGTCGGGATACGGCCTTGAACGGCCGTGTTCTCTTCTATCCCTTCTTTTCTCACGACCAAATTCTTTATTTATTTGTTTTCCCTTAGTCCATTGTAGGGACTGTAGATTTTGCTTAAGATTTTCTTGGTTGGACGTAGCTTTCTCCGCACTTATATACTTCTCAGCTCGACCCAAGAATTCATGATATGTCCGAGGTCCATCCTCATGTACAGACCACCAGAATCTTGTCTTTGGTCTTAATTCTGAAAGGACTGCTATAAGGGCAGCATCGTCAGAAATTTTTTCTACTTCCATGGATTGTTTGTTGAATCTACTTAGGTAACTCTTGAGTGATTTACTTACCAACCGCTCATTTGGTGTAGTTCTTTCTTTCGAACCCATGAACAGGACGAGAAACGCAGTAGCAAGATCATTCAATTTTTTTATTTTGGATCTTTAGTGTAATCTTCTAAATCTCCTTTGGGCTTTGTCTCCCAAAGTTAAGGGAAAAGTGCTGCACATTATGGCATCCCCAGCTCTTTGCAATTCCATCCAGGAAGTGTATTTGTCCAAATGACTTAAGGGATCTCCTCCCCCTTCGTACCCGATCAGTTGTGGCATTTTCAACTTTCGAGGTAGGGGTTCTACCAGGATGTCCTCATTGAAGGGATAATGGCATTTCGTGAGGTATTCTTCCTTGTTCTCTTTGTTTCTAGCTTCCAGATCAGCTATGCGTTTCCTCAAGGCACTCATCTCAGGTTCTGGTTGTTCCATAGGTTGATCAGTACGGGGCTCGTCGTGTTTGCTAGTGGTGTTAAAGAGTGTTGAGAACCCAGTCTATTAAATACACTATTTGTTTTCTTGGCAATAGGTTTTGCAATTAGAGGAGAGCTTTTGACTTCTTCAGTTCGGCTTTTGGAAGATTCTCCTCCTGAGAACTGGAGAGTCCTTCTAGTGGAAAGTCGCCTGGTTCTTTCTTGGTGAAGAAATTCCACTTCGGTATCATGTGGTGGATTGCGAGCTTGGTTATGCTCTAGTCTACTAACAATGTTTGTCAATCTCTCAATGGCTTCCTTCATTGCCACCATTTGAGGGTCGGTAGTTTCATTTTGACCTCGTTTTGTTCCAGCATTTTGTGGGTTGCTGATTTACTCAGGGCGAGTGTGAGAATGACTTTCAGATGCTGAAAATCTATCCATGATATTGTTACTTTGTGCATTTTATGGAGAGACAGTGCTGTATTTTCCCAAGTCGGGCCCTCCTTCTAGCGCCAAAATGTTGACATTGAAAATTAGATAAATAACTTTCAAGCTAACTTAAAGGAAAAAGAAAAGAACAAGAATTTGATTAATGAATCATGAAATAATTACAAATGGTAATACAATGGTTCCCTTTTTCATATCCTATGAGATATTTGAAATATGAGAAATATAAGAGAGTTTATAGTGTGTTTAACCATGTTTCCCCTTTCTTCTTGTCATTTTCTCCTTTTTATAGGAGAAAATATGCATGTATACTGCACTTCTTATCTTGTCACCTGCAAATTCGAGCTCAAGAAGTACATTTGCTGGTGCAACTAGAATGGTTGTTGAGGTCAGTCTATCAGATAATAATGAGTTAATTTTGCAGGTGGTTCCCTGTAATTAATGAATTACTTAGGGAAGGAAGCTAAGCTGTTTGATTGGAAGATTATGTGGGCAATGACGCAAGGCTTCTTTATGTGCATCTCACTAATTGGTGGTTCATATATTCTGTCAGTGATCCTCAATCATTATGCTCCCTTTGACCTCGAAGAACTACATAGGCTTCCTGTGCAAGCCAAATTACTGTCGAACTAACCCTTTTTAACCGAGGTCACATTAATATATACTTATCAAGTACAAACATCCGAACTAATCGACCTCGGAGATCGGAGGTTAACAGATGCCATTTCAATTTGGACCAATATCAGTTACATTAAAAAAAAATGGTGATTTGAAAGGCCTTAAGTCGATTGAAGTTGGATCAATGGTCTGTGGAGTTAAGTTACATTCCAATAGAACAATATAAATTAAAAATATTGTAAAACCTATTAAATAGATTATTCTATGATCAAATTAAATATATATTAAATCAATCTAAATACATGTTGAATGCCTGCATATTATACATATTGAATAAAATGAATTCAATCTAAATACTAAAATTGTTAAATCATCCAAACTTAATACGAAATCTCCTCCTTCAATCCAAATATTTAGTCAAAAATCACGTCAAAAAATCAAGTCAAGAAACCGAGGCTTGAGCAACAATGAAAGGCAGAAAAGACAAATGGCAAAAGATGTGAGGCATATGATAAATTTGATCATTATGTTTTTAGGTTTTAATTACTAATTTTCTTATTAAATTTTTTTTATTTATTGGATTGTATTAGGTTGGGTTGGATTGAATTTTAATAGATAATCCGGAACCCAACCCAACCCAACCTAAAACTTGATTTCCTAACCTGAACCCAACCAAATTGAACTAAAAAATCAATGTAAATCGGTTGGTTTGAATTGGGTTGATCGGTTTGACTGGCTCGAATTAGTTTTTACCGAACCTTAATTATTACAAATAATCTTTAAAATAATATAGATTAGCTCATGCTAAATACAATGAAATGCCATATCAATTAATTGATGAATTATTTAATTCTTAAGACATATCATGAACTTATTCATCATTAATTGATGTGTCATGTTATTGATGATCTATTAAACTACTAATTTAATTATCCATCGATCATTGCTCATTTTCTGTAATCATTAGAATGAAATGGAACAAGCACTTTATAAATATTGGATTTGTCGTTGATATATTCATGGAAACTAATTCTTTAAAACCATACTTTCTTGAGATATTTTAATACTTAACTAGGTTTAAGCAACGTGCAATGCAAGTTTGCTTAGTTTATATTATATTTTTTGGTTCATTAAATAATTAATGATGTATTTTTATGTAATTCATAAATAATTACATATTGTGATATATTAATTTTAATTTGAATAGTGTTGGATTCTAAATTAAAATGTATAAGTTTGCGTTTCATACTATTATATTATATTAAATTTTATACTTAATTATGAACATTTTGTACATGATAAAATAATAGATAACATCATAATACAAAACTAAATAAATAAATATTTTTTTTTCATTGAGTTCAATATACCTTACCAAATAAATTATTAGCATTTTTAAATTGATAATCTCCACATCCATTTTGTTTTTTTAGTTTCATTTTTTTCCTAGTGACTAAAATGTAGTAGTACAAAGCCTTTTGCATTTCCCATTCATTTATTAATAATATTCTAAAAGGCGTAATGCGTTGGGAGACGTCGATGTTGAGAATCAAGAATTTCAAGTTTAAGCGTGTCAATGCGAAGAATAAGCGTTATAATGCGTTTCGTATTTTTAATATTATTTT
>CAIGRF010010759.1:64631-79313 GCA_903798235.1 Fraxinus ornus | reverse complement strand
TATTGTTTCATTAATATCAAACCAATAACACGCTGATACAAATTACCAAAATACGATAGTTAGACCTGATTTTCCAATTTTAAATTAATACCCTCTTTCGAGTGATATTAACCCTAATTAATTAATTCATACCACATATTTCTATGTCGATACAAAGTTAAATAATCGCATTTAATATTTGTAAAAATGCTCAACGGATCACATGAGGTAGGTATATATTTCTACATCACCTAGACGCGCCTAGAACACTAAGCAAACACATGGCATCAATCATTTCGGTCTAGCAAATGTAATTATTTTTCAACAATCACATAAACACCTAATTACAACATCTAATGTCGTCACATAAATGAAGTAATTTTCAACATGATGATTAATACACTATTATTTTGATAACAAATGCATAACAAAATCAAAATAAACATATAAAACATGCTATGATATTAATGAAATATTAGTTAAGTTACTACATAAATTCCAACACAACACACTTAGCTCATTTTATACATATGGTAAAAAAGGAGAATATTTATACAACACATTACAAAAATGGCAAAATAAATGAGAAAAACCAAAGTTATAGAATAAACCCCAGTTGAAGCTTGAAGTTGATTTTTCCAAAACCTTGCAAAATCCTTGATGTATTCCCCTTTTGCTCTTAACTTGATCTCCAAAATATACCAAGATTTTACTAAGCAAAATAAGAGAGAAAAAAAAAAAAAGGAAAGTGAAAAGAAAAAAAATGAAAAGAGAGAGAGATGGCTTGCACGTTTTTTTCCAAGAATATATAGAGAAAAACAAAACTTACTTAACTATGAAGTTATCTAAATATCTAGGAAAAATTGAAGCTAAGGCCCCCAAACTTTTGGAAAGTTACAAAAGAGTCCCCAAGAAATTTCACAATTAAAATGCTAAAAGTAATGAAAAACTTCATTACTTAGCCACTAAGAAAACTAAATATCCTAGAGGAAATTGCACTCCAAGTCCTTCAACTTTATGTCTTGTGCAATTTGGCCCTCATAATTTCACTTTTATATCAATTTGGTTCTTCATAAATTGCACTTCATATCAATTTGGTCCTTCATAAATTGCACTTCAAGTCCTTCATCTTTCTAGCATGTGCAATTTGGTCCCAAGTTTCACTATTTTGGACAATTTTAGTCTATTTCTTCTCATTTTCGCTCCGTTCTTCGTGAATTCGGGTTTTAAGCCTACATACATACAAATTACACAATTATTCGTAGAAATCAACTCAATTTCAATTCAAATTAAATGCGAAAAGTGCTAAATAAGTGTGTAAAAACACACTTATCAAGTGCACATGCAGCAAATTTGACAGCAACGAACACCATGAGATTAGATGTGTCGCATTTATCCCGACACATATAGTCTATTCCACCTAGGTGGGATCCTGTTCCTAGACGAGACCCTTCTCCAGTGAGTGAGCCCGATTATGCAGACTACTATGATCCAGAAATGTATCAATCCAGACGGATGCCTGGTCGATGACTTTGTCTTACCACTTGAAGATTTATACTCAGGAGTACCCTTGAGTGGTCTTCACTAAGTCTATGTACACATGTCATTTGTTGTTGCATTCATTTAGTTTTGACTTATTTGTTGCATTTTTCATTTACTGGAAGTCCAGGTATAAGTCTTCCTCCTTTTATGTGTTCTTTCGATTTTTATGATATAAAATAAACCACACAGTGGCCTTTGCTTAAAAAAAAGTGATTCAGACCACTTCGGTGAGTTGCTAGTAAGGTGGAATACTTTGAATGGTAATAGTATTCAAAACACGCTTTTATCATAAAAAAAGAAAAAATAAATTTGTTAATTAACAACACAAAAACGTGACACCATAACCCCCATTATGGCCAATCATTTTTCCCCAAATTGAGAACTTCCCAACCCCGACATCATCGATAAATTGAGAGATGGAGAAGAAATTCAACAGCAAGCAGACAAAAATCGATGACAAAAAGCTGTAAATCGCCTCCCAGTCAGTAATGAAGACCCTCTAGTTATTTTTGCAGGCCTGTTTTCCTGCCCACAGTGGGCAGGAGAGCATTTGCCCACCGCTGACGTGGCACCCGCCACGTCAGCTTTACATTGATTTTTTTTCACCAACTTTTCGTCATTTTTACCCACCCTAAACACCCACCACGTCCCAGTTATCACCCTACCCCTTATGCAATGATTTCTTTTTTCAACTTTTCTTCATTTTTACCCACCCCACCCCTTTATATATAAATGATTTTCTTTATTTTTGTCTCAATTTTCGAATATATTATGTGATGTCTAACGTAGTTGATATATTATATTTTTAATACCATTTTAAAGTACTCACGACCTAGTTTCTCCCATCCCTAACGACGTGCGAAACGTTTAATTGTAGCAAAAGTTACCACTCGTCGAAGTAGGTCGTTCCAAAATATATAAACGATTTTACTTATTTTTGTCTCAATTTTCGAGATTATTACGGAAATGTCAAATGAAGTCGAAATATTACAATTTTAAAACCATTTCAAAGTGCTCGCAACCTAGTTTTACCCATCTCTAACAACGTGTAAGATGCCCAACTGTAGCAAAAGTCACCACTTGTCGAATTAGGTCGTTCCAAAATATATAAATGATTTTTCTTATTTTTGAATCAATTTTCGAGGTCATTACGGGATATCAAACTAAGTCGAAATATTTCATTCTTAAAATTATTTCTAAGTGCTGACGACCTAGTTTTCCCCATCCCGAACGGCGTTCGAAACGATCAACCGTAGCAAAAGTCACCACTCGTCGAAGTAGGCTGACTTCGACGAGTGATAACTTTTGCTATGGTTGGCCGTTTCGCATGCCGTTAGAGATGGAGAAAACTAGGTCCTGAGCACTTTGGAATAGTATTAAAAATACAATATTTTGATTTCATTTGACATCCCATAATAATCTCGAAAATTGAGACAAAAATAAGGAAAATCGTTTATATATTTTGGAACGATTTACTTCGACAAGTGGTAACTTTTGCTACAATTGGCCGTTTCGCACGTCTTTAGGGATGGAAAAAACTAGGTCGTGAGTACTTTGAAATGATATTAAAAATATGATATATCGACTTCGTTAGACATCACATAATATACTCGAAAATTGAGACAAAAGTAAAGAAAATCATTTATATATAAAGGGAAGGGAAGGGGTTGGGTGGGTAAAAATGATGGAAAGTTGAAAAAAGAAATCATTGCATAAAGGGGTGGGGTGGGGTGATAACTGGTACGGGATGGGTAAAAAAGACTGAAAGTAGGGGAAAAAAATCAATGTAAAGTGCCACGTCAGCGGTGGGCAAATGTTCTCCTGCCCACCGTGGGCAGGAGAACATGCCTGATTATTGTTGGGTCTATCCCCTATTTGTTTATTCATCGTTTAGGTTTCACTGTCCCCCTCAAACACCATTATATCTATCACATCTTTGTTTATTCATTTCACATGTTTACTCAATTTCTCTTTTGTTTCAGAATTTTAGCATACAATGCCAGGTACCATTTCTCTCAACGCCAAACCTAATTTCCTAAAAATATATAGTAACCCATATTTCTAAAAGAAGAGCAGTACTCTTTGTGAGAACAATGACGTCTAATGATCAGAAATTCCCACCACATAAACCAAAAACTCATCCCCAAAAAAACATGTAATGGACCCAACTCCAAAGTCTGCTATCCCTAGAATATAAACATGATAACAAGCTTCATGTATGTACACAAAAACTTCTCTATAAAAGATTTTTATTTTTAAATCATTTTGTGTACTATGCAGGGTAAAGTGGCTCTAGCGATTGAAGGTGATTTGGGCATTGGGCGAGCTATGTACCACTATGAAATTGGAAAGAAAAACCCAATATTTGTAATACTGTAACAAATTGAAAATGTTTGCAGCTCTTTGTTTTAGATTTTTGGTTGTTTGTCGACAATTTCTCCTCAACCTCTCAATTTGTCATCGGCATTGAGGTTGGAAAGTTCTCAATTTGGGAAAAATGATTGGCTAGAATGGATTTATGATGTGTCGTTTTTGTGTTGTTAATTAACTGATTTAATTTATTATTGTTTTATTTTTTTTGGTGATGAAAAGTTTTGGACACCATCGCCATTCAAAATATTCCACCTCGCTAGAAATTCACCCACGTGTCCTGAATTACTTACACAAACATGCCACATTGTGTTTCCATCCGTCACTTCATCAAAATCGTCAAGTTGTTTAACATAATTTCGTTCGGTAATGGATGGGGTTGCAGTTTCTAAAATTCGGTGACTAACCACGTAGTTTTTAAAGTTCATTGACTTGGTAGAAGCTTTTAGTGAAGTTCAGTGATGGATGGGGGTAATTAACCTCTGAAATTTTTATTGGTTGGTTGAAAAGAAGTTCTAAATAGAGCAGTCACTCAAGTAATACCAACATACACAATGAATAGTTTCAAGCTACTAACTTGTTGTATGATGACTTAACTAGATTAAGTAGTTTGTTCCAGTGGTGTAATAACAATGGAAATGGCAAACTAAACAAGTTCACTTGGGGAAAAATGTGCCAACTAAAAGTCGGAGGGTTGGGGTATAGAGACTTGACTTTTTCTAATCAATCACTTATGCTAAAATAGTCATGGCGCATATAAACATAAGATATCCAAGGGTGATAGTTCATACTTATGATGGATCATATTGTATGGTACTGAATTGGTAAGAGACTGAAGTGGCGGGTCGGGGATGTTGGATCTTTAATTCAATAGATTGATGAACAAAACCTTAGATTTCAATCTATCATCCACGTCAAAGGATTTCATGTCAAATTATCAAGAATTCTATAAAAAAGAAACTTTATCTGAATCCATGGTGATGAATCAATCAGATTTGAGGTCTTCCACAGACTAATCACGATACTCAATGGATTCTCTTCATTAAAGGGGAATGGGAAGATGTACAATATGAATTATTAGCCTTGGGGACTATAATCTGTAAGGTTCCTTATATACTAGGTTTCAATTAGAGTCCCACTAACCCTAATTAGTCTAGTAATTGGTAATTTCACATTACAAAGCCCATACCCAATAGATACTTATAGAGCCCTATAACTAGATCACTTAATTTGGCCTTACTTAATTAGGTAGTCTATATAACAATTGTTAATTAACCATATAAGTCCATCAAAAGGAAATAATACCCCAACATTCTCTCACATGTACTACATATTTTCTAAAGACAGTTGTATTCCATAATCTTAGGTGTAAACTAAATTTGATTTCTTGTCTTGAAACATCTCCTCATTTGCAGTTTGGTCCATTTCCTATACTAGCACGAGATCAAAGCAACCTTCGTTACACTTGTTTGGTAACTAGATCCATTAATGACCACCATACCAAATATATTCAATTACATAGATCAAGTATAGACGTGCAGCAGGAAATCACATGCAATGTGATCTCAAACATGCCTATTTCTAACTGATCTTTCTTTATTCCATAGTCAGATCAATCCTTCCTCTTTCCAATCTTATGTTTAAACCACAAACAGAAGTAATATATTGAGAGTAAACAAAATTTAAACCATCTAATTTATTTTGCAAAAAACCAAATGTGTGTGTGTCTATATGTGTGTGTGTGTGTGTGTCACAAACATGTGTCTAATCAAAAGAACATCCAATGAATAAAAACTCTTACTAAATCAACCACACATATATGAGAAGTACGCTCTGAAAAGACTTTAGATAGTAAACCCTTAGTGAGTGATCTGCAATCATGGAGTTTGTTCATATATGTTCTATAGACACTTAATGACTCTAAACTCTTTCCTTAATAACTAAAAACTTAATGCCTCACTATATGACTCTGAACTCTCTCCTTAATAACTAAAAACTTAATGTCTGTATGCTTCGACTTTGAAGAACTTATGTTGTTATTCGAATATAGCATTGCTTATTTATCGTCACAAAAAATCTTAAGTGGTATGTCGATATTATCTACAATCTATAGCCTAGTGACAAAATTTCGTAACCATATCGCCTAATTTGTTACCTCGTAACAAGCAATGTGAAAAACGAGTAGTTCGATCCTAACAATATCTAAAGGGAGTGGATATGTATTCTATGTGAAATTAAAATGATCAACGAATTAAATAGCAACAAGTCACTTTTAATTCTTTTCTAGATGATTAAAGATGCAAGTCAGTTTCAATCCTATGTTTAAATACCGCAGTGTATGTAATATAAACAGTAAAAAAAGTAGTAAATCAACACATGGAATGATTACGGAGAAACCCAACTGGGAAAAATTCCGGGCACTTTACCAGTCAATCCTCTATAAATTATTCAAACACTTACAGTCTACCAAACTAGACGACGACACGTACTATATGATTTCCTAACTGCAAGCTCTCCTGGATATTGTGCTCCCTTGCACCAATCCTTAGCTGCAATCGCCAAAGCTCTCATAGAATCTGCTATCTTGCAACATTCCTAGTCTTGCGGAATCATCTATCTCATGTGGATCAATGAAGAACACCTTGTTCTTCGCAGACTGGAACTCCAGTCAACTTCCCTCGATCTTCAGAACTCTGACAAATGTGGAGGAAAGACAGTTTGTTATTTGGATTATGTGGACGATGTTTTTTTTTCACCAAAACAATATTAATGGACGAAGGTTGAAAGACAAAATATGAAGAATATCTCACAACACAAGCTCTCTCATTGTTCAACTTGTGAAGTCTCGTTTATCTTCAGAACTCTGACAGATGTGGAGTAAAGACAAGTTTGGTATTTGAATTATGTGAACGGTATTTTTCTCACCAAAACAAATACAATGGATGAAGGTAGAAAGACAAAATATGAAGAATATCTCACAGCTCAAGCTCTCTCAATGTTCAACCTTGTAAAAATACATTCTGAGGTGTTTTGATATTTATAGGTAAGTTATAAAACGAATGGGCCAGGAAGAAATCCCTTAAATCACGTAAGAAAAATTTCCCGGACAACACTGTCGCTCGAGCGAAGGCTCAGCGACAATCGAGCAATAGGTTGTCACTCGAACGAAGGAGAGGCGACAGTCGAGCGATGGAGGCTCTGTTTTTTACGCTCGAGCCAATCTTTGACTACAGTCTAGCGAAAATTTGCACCGTATTTTCCGTCTTTTGCCATTCTCGAACCCTAAACCTAAAAACTTAAACTTTATCTATTTGCACATCACTCCTTGACTTTTTATACAAATTAAAAATAAGTCCATTTTGTTTACGGAATTGCCAATTACAACATTAAAACCTAACACAATGAATTCAATTGCCATGAAGGAAGGAGCTATGAGAGATTGCTTAGCACTCTTCCAGAAAACAACACCTTCAGCTAGTAGGTAGACATTGCTTGAAGTGGATCTCTTGGTGTCTTGGCAACCTGGAAGATCGGAATCAGAATACCCAATGATATCTAATTGTTTTGACTTACGATATGTGAGCTTGTAGTCTTTTGTTATCTATAAATATCTCATAAACCTATCTTCAGAACTCTGACAGATGTGGAGTAAAGACAAGTTTGGTATTTGAATTATGTGAACGGTATTTTTCTCACCAAAACAAATACAATGGATGAAGGTAGAAAGACAAAATATGAAGAATATCTCACAGCTCAAGCTCTCTCAATGTTCAACCTTGTAAAAATACATTCTGAGGTGTTTTGATATTTATAGGTAAGTTATAAAACGAATGGGCCGGGAAGAAATCCCTTAAATCACATAAGAAAAATTTCCCGGACAACACTGTCGCTCGAGCGAAGGCTCAGCGACAATCGAGCAACAGGCTGTCACTCGAACGAAGGAGGGGCGACAGTCGAGCGACGGAGGTTCTGTTTTTTACGCTCGAGCCAATCTTTGACTACAGTCTAGCGAAAATTTGCACCGTATTTTCCGTCTTTTGCCATTCTCGAACCCTAAACCTAAAAACTTAAACTTTATCTATTTGCACATCATTCCTTGACTTTTTATACAAATTAAAAATAAGTCCCTTTTATTTACGGAATTGCCAATTACAACATTAAAACCTAACACAATGAATTCAATTGCCATGAAGGAAGGAGCTATGAGAGATTGCTTAGCACTCTTCCAGAAAACAACACATTCAGCTAGTAGGTAGATATTGCTCGAAGTGGATCTCTTGGTATCTTGGCAACCTGGAAGATCGGAATCAGAATACCCAATGATATCTAATTGTTTTGACTTACGATATGTGAGCTTGTAGTCTTTTATTATCTATAAATATCTCATAAACCATTTGGTTGCTTTCCAATGATCCAGTCCATGGTTACTCAAATATACGCATAACATTCCTACTATAAATGCTAGATCCGGACATGTACATACTTGAGCACACATAAGGATCCTTATAAATGAATCTTTTGCATCTTTTTCCCTTCCATCACAATTTTTTGGGTATTGATTAAGACTAAACTTGTCACCTTAGCAATGAGAGTACCTTTTTGTGTACAATCTTTCATGCTATATCTAGCAAGAACCTTTTCAATATAACTATTTTGTGATAACACAAAAATATTCTGAGAGCAATCTCAATATATCTTAATTCCTAATACAAAAGAGTCGTCCCCAAGATCTTTTATTTCAAATTATTAGTTAGAAATCTCTTGATTTTGTACAATAAGCCTATATTGCTGCTGGCCAATAGTATATCATTGATATAAAGCACAAGGAAGATAAATTTACTCTCACCGAACTTGTGATACACACAATCATCAATTGTATTTACATCAAAATCATACGAGATAATGACTTGATGAAATATGTGATACTATTGATGAGAAGCTTGCTTCTAACCATAGATGGATTCCTTTAGTTGGTAAACCACAAACTTTGGATCATCTGATACAAATTTTTCTATCTGTACCATATATATATGATTTCATCAATATTACCATCGAGAAAAGTAGTCTTTACATCCATATGATGTAGCTCTAAATCAAAATGAGCTATAATGCCATTATTATCCTGAAAAAGTATTTCGTAGAAATTGGAGAGAAAATCTTATGTAAATAATGCATTCTTTTTTAGTAATACCCTTAGCGACTAGACGCGCTTTATATCTTTCAATATTGCATTTAAATCCCTTTTGATTTTAAATATCCATTTGCAACCAATGGGCTTCGCATCTTCAGGCAACTTGACAATATCCTAAACGTCATTATCGTTCATGGATTTTATCTCACTATTCATGGTATCAATCCACTTTTCAGAGTGTGAACTTTGTTTGACTTGTTGGAACTTGATTTGATTATCTTCCATAGATTGTATATCAAACTCATGTTATTGAAGAAATATGATATAATCACTTAAAATCACACTTCGTGGATCGCCTTAATGGCGCTTGCTCTTGAGGTTGTTAAGTTTGCTCTTCAAGATCAACTTCTTGATTTTGAGAAGAGTTCTTTATCGTTGTCTTGGATTGTATCTTGAATAATGTCTGAAAGCTGATCATTGTCAATAGCAATACTTGGAAGATAAATAAGTTCTTCTTCAGATACAACATTCTTAATGGTCTTATCTCTCATTTCAAACTCAACATCCTCAAGGAATCTCGCATTTTCCATCTGGAAAAAGGTTCTTGTTGAGGGATCATAAAATTCAAAGCTTTTTGACCGTTCAATGTACCTAAAAGTAGTAACGTATTGTTCTTGAGTCTGATTTATTTTCATTTGGCTAATACGACCTTTTCTCAACTAAAAACCCCAAATGTATAATTGTCTTATGCTAGGCTTTGTGCCTAACCACAATCCATAAGAGATTTCAGCTACCACTTTACTTGGTACCTTGTTCAGAATGTATGTTCAGCCTTTAATGCTTTTTCCCATAGCGATTTTAATAAAGAAGAATGATTTATTATACTTCTTATCATGTCCTTAAGTATTCCATTACTTCTCTCAACAACAACATTCATACTGGTTTTCTTGCCATTGTGTATTGTGGGACGATTCCGCATTTCTTTAGAATTTCGTAAAATGTCCTGGATGTTTACCTAAATGTTGTTGTTATGTGTTCGAACTCCTGACGAACATATGGAGCAACACCTGAACCATCTTTGGACTTTATTGTCAATGGCGAGCGAGAAGGCCATGCATATTATTCCTTTAAGCTCTATCAAAGATGAATATTTATTAAGGTAACTTATAGGGTTACCTTCTCCTTCATAACCAAGTTGTGACGTCTTTAGTTCTATGGCCAGGTTCTGTAAGCATGTCCTTAGTGAAGGGAAAGTAGTAGTTCAAAAAGTAATCTTTTGCTACTCCCTTTTACTTGGCTTTTAAATCAATTATGCGTTTCTTTTAGCCCATCCAACTCCCATGGTTCCTTCGATTCTATTGGAGGACTGTGTTGTTTATGTTTTGACAAGCCTTTTCTCCAGGTGGACGAGTCGTATGACCTCGGAGGTCAAAATGCTTCCAAATTGCTTGAATTTCCAGGCCTTCGAATGCACATGCTTAGTGTTTTCAGTCTTGCTCCTAGAGGACTCTTCATTTGAAAGTCATAGATTCTTTCTAGATATGTGGCTGAGCATTTTTGCCTCAAACATAACATGCATGGTGGTTGTTTGATTTTGCTCGATGTATAGTACTGCATTGATGAGATACTTTATGGCTTCATGCACAACAATTATCTGAGGATCTCATATCTCCATGGATTCACTTCAGGCCTCGTGCCCCTTGGGAATTACTTGGGAGGTTTAGGTCATCGAAATTGGTTTTGGAACAATCTCTTGATACTGCACTACGGCTCCTTTTCTGAAAGTTTTTGAAGGATAGAAGATTTTGGAAAGAGTGATTAAAAGATGTGGGCTTGTTTAGCAATATGCCCCTTTCTAGTGTTAAGTGTTGATGATAAAAAATGACGTGACACTTTTAGGTCGACTTTATAGAAATTTTAGCAGAATAACCATATTATATTTATTGAACTTTGAGTATAAGTGGTATATAGAAACTTTTAACGATTCAACCTTTTTTTTTAGCCTTCGTCTCTTTATATAAGTCGCTAGACTCTAACTTTTTACCTAGTAATGCGAAGATATATTGTCCTACCTAGAAATATGTGCAAGTGTCAAGAGATTTAATTGACCAAAAAGTTCAATTGTGACAAGATCATCATGATATGTAGACGTTAGTCGTGCACCTTAGATCATGGTGACTTTTCTTCGATTGGTTGTTGTAGACAGTGTTGCCATCTACAAACAGTAGTGTTATGATTATATTTTCAAATGACATTTCTTAAGGGTCAATTTGTTTGGGTGGAGCCTTAGGTCGACTTTCTGTGTTTTAGTATTTGATTTTGACATAAAAAATGCTCATTTGACAAGGTTGAGGAAGGTTCCCAAGTGATCCGATGTGAATTTTCAAATCGACACCAACATGTTTGAAATTATACCAAATTAAATAATTTGATTTGAAAATAGTTCAAAATTACTCAAACTAAATCGTGTTCACAGAAGTAAGAAGTGAAAAGGCCGGAAGCGCATATTAGTACTAACCAAGAAGCCAAAAGTCGCTAGTTTATGTTTGCACATTATCCGAACACGAGAGCCGAAAATTTGTAGGGCTTTTCTCCCCAAAAACAATTTTTTCTTTGCTCAATCTCTCTGTTTCTCTTGTAGACAGGAGAGAGAAGAAGCAATGGAGCTTCAACCACCGCCTCCGCCACCCCCATTGCTGCAGAGCCAATCACAAGCGGAAAATGAGGATGCCACCGGGAAGAAGAAGAACAGGAGGAGATTACCAACCCCGAGTGAGCTGGTGGCGCATTACGAGAAGCAGAGCATGGAAACTCAAGAAGCCTCTTTCAAAGTCATTCAAGATTTGCAAAACGCCATTTTCAGAATGATCACCACCACCCAAAGCAAGAAAAAGGGTGACTCTGCTTCAGATATTACCTCCAAAAAGCTCGATGTCATCCACTCCCGGCTGTTTCAATTGGAATCGAAGCTGGACTCCAAACCGGGATATTCACAGGCCGTAGGCATTGGAGTGGCGTCTGCCAATATTTGGAATTCTGTTTCCCGGGCTACTTCGTCTTCTTCCAATGCCTGATTATCTAACATCCGCATTTAGCGATTAGCCTTTACATTTTTGTCTAGTCTCCTTAGAATATCTGCATACTTCTTAGTCCTATGGGCCTATGGCATTCCTTTGTTGTTTCTTTCGGTTGAGTTTCATTCACCCAATTTTTGTAATCCGAATTGCTAGTATTTTATTCTATACAGACTTGTCTTGATATATGTATCACAACTCACAAGTTCATCAAATGAAATAGGAGTATAATTTGTGGCGTGGGCTTTTGTCCATCATACTACTATTGTAGCGTTTCATTTTCTTTTTGCTCTATGTTTTTGCCACCAGCCTCAGCCTCTTGTTATTGAAGTCAAGTCCAGAACTAGAAGAGAGGACAAGAATGCCTACCATTCTAATAATGGTATGAAGCCGCAAAAGCTGCCTATTCTTGTTTCTTTGTTTCTTTTTTATACTGAGTTTGAATCTCGTCTGAAAGTAAAAGGGTTCCTGCAATTAAGATTATTATCAAGGAGTGAAGTTATACAACTCAGAAGAGAAGTGTTTTGCATTTATCAATAGTGAAAATGGGCAAACGGAGTATGTTTAAGAACTCTCATTTACACCAATTCTTCACGTATTGAGTACTTGTTCTAAAGTGAAGTTTCAATTTGTGCTTCTCTCTTCTTTCGACTTTGTTGTTTGATCACATTATTTCTCCAGATTGATGTAGTTCTACATGTTGTTTATTACTTTCTTCTCGTTAATTTTCTGTATCCTTTGTCCTAATGATGTCTCAAACATCGGAAGTGTCAGATCGTTTCTTGTCTTCTCTGGTTGAATGGAGAAGAAGAAAGATCGAGGTTATGCATCTTCCACTCAAACAAACATATTGAAGTTCAGGTGATCCACGAATACAAAACTGCATACTCTTCCTTCATCCTCAACTATGCTGATACCCATCTCAAAAGAATTTTTCTATTGCAGAATTTATGTTAATACTTAAGTAGAAATGCCTACAAAGGCATACACTGCGTTTTCACCTTTTTTTAACTCGTGAGGGGAAAAATGATCATGTTTCATAGTTCTAATTCATGAAATGCTGATTCTTTTGATGAATTCAAGTTCAGTTCTTAACTGTATTTTATTAGTCTTTCAAGTCTACAATCTTTATAATGTCTCTCCAATTTGCCAGCAGTCCTGCAAAGTTTTGACTCTTGACCTAATATGGAATAAGTCATATGACCTGAAAAAGACTAATATAACATGGTTTCAACATCAACAGCATTTTTGCAATGAATCAAAATTCAACTAACATCAAAGTTGAGCTCATAGTTAATGGCATTTCCGTTTCCAATTCGGTGCATCAGTCTTAGCATTATTTTATATTAGGTTGACTCATGAGGTTTATCACATTATCCTCATCATGTCTCTTCTCTTTCATATATTTACATTTTACAGTGTGTGGACACCTATCATTTATAACATTATTCTCATGATGTATCTTCTCTGAACAAAACCATGCTTTGAAAACGACGTCCTCAATTAACAGGTTTTACAGATAAGGTTAGTCTCTGTTGAACTCATAAACTTTAATAGCACTTACCTGTTACCTCCTCCAACCAAACAATCAATATAAACTAGATTCTGGGATTTTGACATGGACAAGTTTGTGTGCAAGACTTGATTCTATCTGAGAGTTGCTCTCTCACAAAGAAGTGGCAATTATGTTTGTAAACTAAGTTGCATTTAGATTCTTATGTATTCATAAATTGCTACTGTACTGTTTACTATATGGTCCATCCAGTCCCTTTATTCACCTCTACGATAAGTTCCTATGGCCATTAACCGTTTATGAAGGTTTCTACATCTAATATTTCCTCTAATTCCAAACCATTTCATGTAACAACAGAATGTCTCAATGATCTGAGCTATTTCTTTCTACGTATGCCAAAACATGAACACAACAACATTAATTCCAAGTCCTCCTTATCATACTTAACTTCTAATGTCTCCAATTCAGCCACGATTTCTTTGAACATAGTTAAATTATCATCCAAAAAAGTACCTTCAGACATCCGGTGAGAATACAAGCTCGGTTTCAAGTGTAACTTGCTAGTCAAGCTCTTTGTCATGCAAAATTGCTCTATCTTAAACCACAATGCGATGACACTTTTCTTCTTTAGAACATACCGGAGAATTTGATTTGAAAGATGTAGATGAATTTGAGATTGAATTTTTCGATCCCTACGCTACGTTTCGTCATGAGTCCAAATTGAAGGCATCTTATCAAAGCAAAACAATGCCTCCTCCTCCTCCTCCAAATCCATATGTGTGAGAACCACTCTCATCTTCACTTGCCATAAAGTAAATATCGTGTTTCGATCCAATAATGGAATATCATATTTCATCGATTCCATGCAGAAAAATCAACATTACTTTGATATAAAACCCACAAAATCCAGGTTGCACCAGCGCCTCGGTGCAGGGGAATTTACCCTTTTATTTCTATCATTTATAATTTAAACAAATTATAATAACTTCCTAAACATGCATTATATGTTGGGCTATGAGTTCAACATGTGAAGCTCAAAAGAAGAGTTATCTAGATTTTTTTTTTTTTTTTTT
>CAIGRF010010759.1:15751-39974 GCA_903798235.1 Fraxinus ornus | reverse complement strand
GGATTCAAATAATAAGCAGCAGCATGTAGGTCTCGATGCAATTGAAACTCCCACTTCTCATCTATGATATTCCAAATTTCCTTGTACGCATCTTCATCTTCACCCAAAATTTTCGCTATTTGTTCCTTTGCATTATCCATGACTTCATAAATAAATCTCATTGCTGCAGAATCAACAAGTCTTAAAACATTAATCAGGGGATTTGTGGTCTTCAAAGCATATGCAACAGTTGGCCAAAAAAATTTATCCTTCAAAATGATTCCCCTAACCTGTTTCCCTTCCACTTTCCTAGCCCAAGGAGAATTTGCCCACTCCTCCGAAGTGAACATTGCTTGTAGTGAGTTTCTCAACTCATAGATCCTCTGTAAAGTCAAGTAGGCTGTAGCAAATCTCGTAGCACCCGATCGAACTATATCCTTCTTTGCAATTTTTCTCATTAATGCCAACACCCGTTGATGATTATAAATAAAATTACCGACCTTTTTATCCTTTATCAATGCATGTTTGTGTTGTGGCATCTCCCCAAGTTTTTCAAGCATTAAGTCAATGCAATGTGCAGCACAAAGAGTCCAATATAAATGCTTGTCTTATCATCAATTTCGTCCCAACAGCTTTGTATGCACTTGCATTATCAGTTACAACTTAAACAACATTTTCTTCACCAACTTCTTGAACAACATCGTCTAATAATTTGAACATGAGATCCGCATCTTTAATTGCATCATAAGCATCAATAGATTTCAGAAACACCGTTCCATGTGGATTATTCACAAGAAAATTGATCAGACTTCTATTTCTCATGTCAGACCACTCTTCAGATAATATAGAAACACCAGTTGTAATCCATGTCGCCTTTACATCGTCAACTATTTTCCCCGTCGATTCCTCTTCCTCTAAGAATCCGTGTCCGGAGTTCGTACATTGTAGGGGGTTGAAAACCTCTACCATATGAACCAAGAGCTTGACACATGCTGATAAACGAAGGAGATTCAACCGCATTGAAAGGTATTACATTTTCAAAGAATTTGCCAACATCTAAACAGACACTATTTCACATCTCTTTGCACTCATCTTTGGATGTGTCTCATCACCACCAATGTTTGACACAAACCTATCCATTGGTCCTCTAATGCCTCTCATAGAATTGTTTTCTTTATCATTCTTCTCATAATAAGAACCACACTCGACCATATCTTCATATTGTTGTTGTGATAGGTGTCTTTTTATGTTTCCAACATTCATATACTCCGCAATCTCTTGTTTAACATCCACAGGAACTCCAGGACATTGGGCTACATTCTTGTGAGTACATGCTAAGTGTTCCTTCATCCGCTTCACCCCTCCGATAATGGTTTTCTTGCAAAACATACACTCGATGTAGACGTATGACTTTTTATCACCTCCTGTTTTTTCAATTTCTTTTCCATACTTTCAAGCTGTTCAATTTCTTTTCCATACTTCCAAACTGGATCCGCTCGATGGTTCTTTCCCATCCTATAATACAAGACAAAAATTAGGTAATGAGACGCCTTGGCTGTGAAACAGCATAAATACCTTCATAACTTCAGACAATCATTTTGAACAATTTCCAACACCACTTGCTCTTGTAAACAAATATGACAAAAAATTCATTTCCAAAAGTGATGTTGCATGTAGTTTTCTATGTAGTTTTAAATTTTTCTGTCAGTGAACAGTGACTGACGCGTCACTGTTCACGCTGAACAGTGACTTTTCATTGTTCACAATTTTTTTTTTTTCAATAATCATAATTAAAATCACAAGATAAGAGTTTAACACGTACCAAAATCTGAGTAAAAGAAGAAGAAAAAGAAAAGAGGATGATACATACCTGATGAAAAAGAAAAAGAAAAGAGTATAAATTAGAAGAAGAAAAAGAAAAAGAAAAGAGGAAATACATACCTGCCGTTTAGTTTTCTAAGTATTTTATTGTTTTGTTTGGGCCCAAAATACCCTTTTAAATGGCCCCTTTCATTTTTTAAGAAGGGTCCTTTTTAATTTCTTTTCATACAATTGAAAAATCAAATTTTAAATGAGGCGCACTCCTTAGATTTAGAGGCACGAGCCTCATATTTTTAGTCTCAAAATACCGTCTCGAGGCATACTACAGGCGCCTCCCTACCTCCTTTTTAAACCATGCATCCCGGTATATATATTTAATTGTGTTGTCTTCTTAAAAACGAGAATCTTGACTAAAATTATTAGAGCTTTTCCAATGCAGATTGCTTAAAAAATTTGTCACAAGCAAAAATAAGCGTTGTCTTAAAAAAATCTTCAATACAAGTTGATAAGGAAATTGAAGTGATAGAAAGAAAAATAGACAATGTCTAGATGGAAGTCTAAATGTAAAGGTTATATTAAACATGTTGACTCAGCAATTTAATTAATCGTGTTTCTATGTTTAGAATAATAAATTTTCTTTCACTCTATTTTATAATTGTAATTTTATCGTTAATAAAAGACATATACTGAAACATTTGAATATAGATGAAACTCATTGAAGACCACTTCTAGACATGACCATTTATTCATTAGACATCTATGTCATATCGACTAAAATCTATATATTCAAAGAATCACGCTATTTGTAAATTTTTATTAGACAATGTTGGTTGACAACTCATACTTGGCAACATCGCATTCATCTACTTCAAAAATTGTTTTTAAAATCAATGGTTCGAATTTTGACAACAAAGTTGTCAACCATTACTGTCAACCAAGATTGTACAAATAGGTTAATTCATATTCAAATGCCACATAGATTGTAACCTGCAAAATACATTGAAGATGCTCTTAATTCTTTTAGATTTTCAGACACCTTTTAAGTATTTAAAATCTTGAAAAGCTGAGCATAGCATCTTCAACCAATTTTAGCTTTGTTTGGTACCGCTAAGATTTTTGATTAAAATCTAAATCAAAGTCAACAATTAAGCCCATGTTTGGTACACATTAAAATTTTTATTTTCATTCTTCTACTCATTTTTAACAACAAATTCTTCAATAAAATAATATTTTTCATCACATCAATAACTTTTTCTTCTTTTTAAACCACACATTCTCTATCAATCTATTATTCTAAACTATATTCTTTCAAAATAATGTGGCTCAAACACACCTTAATTTTAACTATAAACTTCATAAGATCCACAACTTTTCAACCATATATTTCATCAACTTTTATCAAAATTTAATAAAAATCTAATTTTAATATCTACAAAACAAAGGCTTAATTTGCAAACAATTTTTCTGAATTATAAAGAATCTTAAATAGTGTAATATGCTTTTATTTTTCAGTACCAGAGTCATTTAAAGAGAATAGCTGATTAAATTGAAAGACATTTAAATGAACAGATCTACTCTAAACGAAAGGATTCAGAAACACAGATTGACTATCAAAAACCAAAAGAGAGATATACTTCCTAGTTCCTCCATTTACATGAAATATAGAGTATTACATATTTTGAATATTTAGTTTTCTATAAATTACAATTACTAGTAATTTGTATAAAAAATAGAGTTACACCGTCAAACAATCAAAAAGGACGGTACTCATTTTATGCATTTGATATCGAATCTATACAATTTTGCACTTCTTGACAAGTATAATCTTTTTTTTATTATTCTAATCAGTTATTCTAGTTTTGGTAATGAAAAACTTGTTATCCTTGATTCTTGAGCACGGGAATTCCTATATAACTTAGTGACGCTTTAAAAGCTTTTTCAATTATTTTATTATTGGATTTACGTATCAGATCCCATTCACCCTATAGTTGGGAACTAATGATGAACTATCGCATTCAAGTTCAATAACTTGTAACAGAAAGAGAAAATGTTAACAAAAGTTTCTTTCTTCATATAAAGTACACACAAGATTCATAGATCTTGTTACACTTTCAACAAGTAGTGAGATGGAATGGTTTTACATCTAACTCTATTGACACGTTAGGCAACGTGGTGGATCCAACAATATTAAAAAAGAAAAAGAAGCTAAAACATTGTCTAGTGTACTCAATTCAATGCTACATAGTATGACTTGAATAAACCATCTTCCATGTGTCCTTCCTATCTTTATTTAAGGAGACGCCAACTATGTTTTCTTGAAACTGAGTAGCCACAGTTTGCAGAATTAATACGAGAAAAAATCACAGCAAGTAGATTATGAAGAACTTCAATTTATGCAATTAACTTGTCGCATAAAGGACTCAATTATTGTCAAATAAAAAATCATTTTATTATATCCAATTCTTCTCTCAATAAAGCTATAAACTGAAGCAAACTATATAAGAATGATTTTATTGCATATATCAGCATTCCAATTCCAAATTGCTAATGACCATAACCATGGTTTAAAAAGGAGATAGTGAGGCCCGCCCATGAGGCGCCTGTAGTATGCCTTGAGGCGGTATTTTTTAGGCTAAAAATATGAGGCTCACGCTTCTAAATTTGAGGCGCGCTCCTCATGGAGCATGAGGCGTGCGCCTCATTTAAAATTTGATATTTCAATTGTATGAAAAAAAAAATAAAAAAGGGCCCTTCTTACAGTGAACAGTACGCGTCTGTCAGGAAAAAAATTTAAAACTACATAGAAAACTACGTGTAACATCACTCTTGGAAATGCTTTTTTTGTCTTATTTGTTTACAAGAGCAAGTGGTGTTGGAAATTGTTCAAAATGATTGTCTGAAGTTGTGAAGGTATTTATGTTGTTCCACAGCCAACGCGTCTCAGATTTATACTAATTTGATTGAAAAAATGTCCATAGCCAAGGCGTCTCATTACTTAATTTTTGTCTTGTATTATAGGATAGGAAAGAACCATCGAACGAATCCAGTTTGGAAGTATGGAAAAGAAATTGAAAAGACGGGAGGTGATAAAAAGTCATACGTCTACATCGAGTGTATGTTTTGCAAGAAAACCATTACAGGAGGTGTGAAGCGGATGAAGGAACACTTAGCATGTACTCACAAGAATGTAGCCCAATGTCTTGGAGTTTCTGTGGATGTTAAACAAGAGATTGCGGAGTATATGAATGCTGGAAACATGAAAAGACACCTATCACAACAACAATATGAAGATATGGTCGAGCTTGGTTCTTATTATGAGAAGAATGATAAAGAAAACAATTCTATGAGAGGCATTAGAGGACCAATAGATAGGTTTGTGTCAAACATTGGTGGTGATGATGAGACACATCCAAAGATGAGTGCAGCGAAGATGAAAGAGATGCGAAATAGCGTCTGTTTAGATGTTGGCAGATTCTTCTTTGAAAATGCAATACATTTCAATACGGTTGAATCTCCATCGTTTATCAGCATGTGTCGAGCTCTTGGTTCATATGGAAGATGTTTTCAGCCCCCTACAATGTACGAACTCCGGACATGGATTCTTAAAGAGGAAGAGGAATCGTCGGGGAAAATAGTTGACAATGTAAAGGCGGCATGGATTACAACTGGTGTTTCTATATTATCTGACAAGTGGTCTGACATGAGAAATAAAAGCTTGATCAATTTTCTTGTGAATAATCCACATGGAACGGTGTTTCTGAAATCTATAGATGCAATTAAAGATGCGGATCTCGTGTTCAAATTATTAGACGAGGTTGTTCAAGAAGTTGGTGAAGAAAATGTTGTTCAAGTTGTGATCGATAATGCAAGTACAAAGCTGCTGAGAGGAAATTGATGGAAAGACATAAGTATTTATATTGGACTCCTTGTGTTGCACATTGCATTGATTTAATGCTTGAAAAACTTGGGGAGTTGCAACAAAACAAACATGCATTAATAAAGGCTAAAAAGGTCAGTAATTTTATTTATAATCATCAAAGGGTGTTGGCATTAATGAGAAAAATTGCAAAGCAAGATATAGTTCGACCGGGTGCTACGAGATTTGCTACAGCCTACTTGACTTTACAGAGGATCTATGAGTTAAAAAACTCACTACGAGCTATATTCACTTCGGAGGAGTTGGCAAATTCTCCTTGGGCTAGGAAAGCGGAAGGGAAACAAGTTGGGGGAATCATTTTGAAGGATAATTTTTTTGATCAAGTGTTGCATATGCTTTGAAGACCACAAATCCCCTAGTTAGTGTTTTAAGACTTGTTGATTCTGAACAAATGCCAGCAATGAGATTTATTTATGGAGCCATGGATAATGCAAATGAACAAATAGCGAAAAATTTGGGTGAAGGTGAAGATGCGTACAAGGAAATTTGGAATATCATATATGAGAAGTGGGAGTTTCAATTGCATCGAGATCGACATGCTGCTACATATTATTTGAATCCTCGTTGTCAATGTGCTGATAATTTTTTCCGGCATTCTGAAGTTACGACGGGTTTGTATAATTGCATGGTGAGACTCATTTCCGATCCAACTGAAAGGGAAAGAGCAGATCTCCAGTTAGACCAATTTGTTGAAAAACAGAATTTTTTTGGTCTCGAACAAGCAAAATTAACTTTCACTAAACGGTCTCCTAGTATGTATTTAATTATTAGTATAAACATTTTTATACATTATATACACAATTAGAATTTTATTTACAATATATTCATTTATTTTTTTAATTTGATTAGCCTATACTTAATAGTTGTGTGTAACTGTTTTTCTTAATTTTGATCCAGTTGCTTGGTGGACTCAATTTGGCGTTGGTACTCCAGAATTAACTAAGTTTGCAACGAGAGTTTTAAGGCTTACTTGCTCATCTTCTGCATGTGAGCGCAATTGGAGTACATTTAATTTAGTGCATACTAAGAGAAGGAATCGTTTAACAACAAAGTGATTGCATACTTTAGTTTACATCAATTATAACATGAAGCTCAAAGATCGACATAGGCGATTGAAGTCACTTAATGATGGTGAAGATCCTTTGATTCTAAAGGAAGTTCCATTCGATGATGAATGGATTGCAGATCGCGATATTGGAGCTCCATCAAACACATGCAATGTAAATGATCACGACTCGAGTCTAAATTTTTCACAATCAAAGGGATTTAAAGTTCTACGCGTACACAAAGTCAACCTATTAGGAAAAGAACTTTTTCATGAAAAGGTATTCATACTTTTATAATTCAAATTTTTTATTTAAGAAATTATATTAACAGATTGCTTTTTATTGAATTTACAGGGAAGAAAAATGTCACATTGCAATTGGTGGATGATGAAGATGATTTTGTAGAAATTGAGTGTAATGAAGAGGAAGATGATGGGGAAATTAGATATGATGATGATTCCATTAACGATGCTAGTAATAGTGATGATAGTGCAGACTATTAAACTTTTTTTTAGTTTAAGATGCTTCTTTTTCCATTGCAAATTGAGTGATTTCTAACTTCTGTAATGCTTTTTTTTTTCCCTTAAACATCTTCTTTTTTTAGGTGGACTATATCTCAATATGCTAATAGCTATATATCTTATTTACTATATGCTCCAATTTTGATTTTTTTGTATTATTTTATAATTCTTTTACTTAGAGCTTGTTTGGTAGGGATTAAAATTAAGAAATTAGCCGTTATTGTTGACTTTTATTAGACGAGTGGGATCTAATAACGGTCATATTTTCAATTTTAATTGGAATTTAATTGTTGTCAAACATGCTCTTAGATTTTTTGTTTTTTGTGAGGCTTGCGCCTTAATTCTCCTCGAGGCTTACGTCTCGCCTCATAACGAAAAATCGCCTCAGGACTTAGTTTCGCCTTTTTAAACCTTGTCGGGATGTTTCTTAGTAATGGTTGCTAGGATGATTTTGAATATAGAGTAATTCATACTATCTACAAAAAAGATAAAGCAACTCTATCTAAGACCTAATTGAGATATGAATCTACACTAGACTGTACAAAAAACTAGTTTTTGCATCAATCAATAGTTACGAAAAGGTTTCATAAGATAAAAATTTTCATTGAACACCCCATGGTCCGAGTCAACTTTCATATACTAATTGCTCTAGTGAATAACTAAATAAAATGGATAAATGAGAGAGAGAACATTTTCAAGTGGTGTATAAATTAATTCTAGAGTCAAAATAAAGAAATTTTCAAATTTGATTTCTTTATTTAAAAATGGGAATGCATTTATAACAAAATGTTGAAAGTCTTGTGGGACCTCCTCAATTCATATTTTAATAGATTTCTTAAAATTAATAGATTCTCACAAGTTCCGTGGATTTAAATCGAATTTCATTAAATCATAATATTTTAACATGATTCTATGTTATAGATCTGGTTTACTTGTGAGTTTTACTAGGTATGCCTTATTGTTTTGGGCAACTCTAAATGATAAATTTAAATTGTGATTGATATCTGCAGTGGCTTGAACTTGTACTTTTATATGTTGAATGGGTGAACATTTCCAAATTTTCCCATCTGTAACTACATTTTCGTTTAATTGAATGAAAAAGGAAAATATAATCAATTCCTCTTAATTGTGTTACTTATTTTACTTGGTTCTGTTTCAACTACATCCAAAAATGTTTTGCCTCAATTCTTGTGGTTCTTTTCGTTCAATTCACAGGAAGCTATGCAGTATACACGTTCCCTCCAGTTACGTATGTATATTCATATTTTCTTCTTTTTCAAGACTTTGAATATCTCTTCTCATTCAAGTAGATTGTTGAGAAGCATTAAACATTGTTAACTGTTCTTGGAAGGGGCTAAAAAATTGCTCTATCTTTCCAATGCATTTTTATGTTTTTGAAACCCTTTTTATTACTGCGCAGTGAGGAACTTGCTCTTTGCTACTTCCTGTATTGGATGTCTGCCTCATCACAAAAGCAGCAACAACTTTAAGAAGACTAGTTTCTCCATTCTGCAGCCACAGCAAAGAATGCAGAAGCAGTCAGTGTGGTGTTTCTCCTAGAACCTATTCTAGCGAAACTAATCCTACGCTTCAATCCCGTGGTCTTCAGAATTGGTTCAAAAAGTGGCAACAAGTGAGAAAGCATAAGCTTACAGCAAGTATTTTTGCAATGGCTGTTGGCTTTTGGCCTCATAGAAGAACCCAACTATGGCTAGTGAAGCTTGGGGCAATTGAACCATTCACGGGTAATTTGGCTACGTGTTCGAGCAACATCAACCAAGAGAAGGCTCTCGAAAGTTATTAGAAATTAACTCAAAAGTGTATCATTTCTTGAACTCCAGGTCTACGGGGATGATGGTTTGCATTTCCCCTGATGAATCTGTTGACAAACTTTGTTTATGGCTTTTCTTCTCACGGGGTTCTTGAGATCAAATGTCCATACTTCCATGGTGATGAGAGCAAGGCTACCCCTTGGAAACCACTTTTGTACGTTCCCAATCTCAACGGTTGATGGAAAATGGTGTAGTTTGTTTAGATTACACTGCAGTAAGGAAGCCCTAGGCCAGCTCCTAAGCATGAACTATGTATATGAAAGCAAATGCGTTTTGATGCCTCAGAGCTGTTAAGGCGAGAATTTTTTTAATGAAAAAACAGAATTTAAACATGTGAGATCGTTAAGAGTCAATTTAATTTTTGTATTATCCATATATATTCGTACTTATTTCATATATTTGAAATTTTGAATCATGATGATGGTCACTGAACTTGTTATGGAATATCAATAGAGTCATCAAATTTTGTCTTCGTTTCAATCAAAATTTCACATAGGACTTCTCCCTTAATTTGACACAAAAATCAGTTGAGCGATCTTTTGGATTTTTCGCAAAAGTGGTCCCCTATCATTTTGCACTCTTGCTGATTTCGGACTTATTGTATGAATTTTTGCAATCAAATCCTTCATTTGTGGCATCAGTCCTTTCTGTCAAGATCAAGTTCGTTGGACAAGTTTAAATGAGCTCCCACTGGCACCTAGACTTGTACTAAGCACCACCCGGTGCTGAATAAGATTACTCATTTGAGAATGACAATTTCGTCTGGTCGCTGAAAAAATATAAAAAATAAAAAACAAATAGTCTACATGTCAAGTAAATATCCACCCTACCTGCACATTATTCCTGCTCTCCTCTCCAGTCAACCATGGCCGTGAAGCTCCTGATGAACCACATAAAACTTTCGCAATTATAAGTATTGCCAAGAACCTTGAATTGGAGAAACACCAGCAGCGAGTTTCACCGTTTGAATAGCACAGAATCCCCTGTGAATCTTCATTGGATTGTCAAACAAAGCTTGTTCATGAATCTGCAGCTGTTCACCACCATATTCTATTTAGCATTCACAAAATTGTGCGGTGCTGGAACATCGCACCCACTATCACTGAGGAGTGAAAGCATAAAAGTAGACTGAATTGATATCGAGACTAGCGCACATAGTTACAACAACAGGTAGAGAGTACCTCAGTACGCAGTAATTGTGTGTATTAATCTCATGCGTAGCCTGTGTTAGAGCTCTGTGCCTTTACCATGCAAATCAAGTTCAAGGACATCTTTTGAGGATTAGAGCAATCAGGTGAAAGATTGTTGTATGTCACACCAAGATGACTATAGTGACTGATGAGCCAACACATTTCGAGCCATGATAAGCAAGCTTAGAATGGCATGTTTGATATGCTGATCTTGTTAAGAATAGTCAAGATAATGCAAAGTTTGACACTGATGTTTTGGAAAACCCAACTCAGAATTAACTAATTCAAGTGATTTTTGTTATTAAAAACATTCTTTTAATTTTCACTGATAAAGAAGTGAGTTCGAGAAAAACTAATAGCTAGCATTCATTCACAATATTCATTCACTTTGTTAGTTTTAATCCTAGGCGCTCAACTAGTGAGTAACAGAAAAGGTTAGTCAGCAGAAAAGCTTAGAACCCAAGGAATACCTTAAAAAATAGGCCTCTCCAATTAGAAATTTTCACTTGAAATTATAGGTCAACATGAAGAGAAATTTAATCATCCAGTTTCTGTTCTGTTCCTTCTTCGCTTCCAAAGTTTAACAAAACAAAATACTGAAAAGAACAGGTATTACAGATTGGCATTACGTAAAACTAATTGTCCCAGTTTTAAAACTGCAGACCATGCTCCCTAGCAGCATCAGCAAGGGCTTCAATCCGTCCATGATAGGGGTAACCCCCTCTGTCGAAAGCCACCTTGGTAATTCCTTTTTCAAGACAGGACTTCGCAATAGCTTCACCCACCTTCTTTGCTACCTCCTGAGAACAAAAATTTAGAAGTCAAAGCACTTCCTATTTTACACTGAGAGACAAAAAGGAAAGCAGATGCACTTTCAAATAACCTATTTCCTTCATTTGATCTGTGATAGACAGAAACCCTAGAGGTCCATTGTTGGAACACTTTATTCAGCCAAAAATCAGATAAACAAGTATCAATATGCATTCCTATTTAAATGAGTAGATTGGAAGTTGAGGTTCTTCCTTTCATGATCTTCTAATCCGTATATGACAAATTATCAAATTTGAGCTTCAGACTCAAGGATAAGAAGAAAAGAGAAACATTAAAAGAGCCGTTGGCAGCCTGTAACTTCAGTATACCGTTTTGCTTCATATAAATATCTATAAATTTTATTACACCTTGAACTAGAAAATTCATCTTTCGAGTGTAATCAGTTCTTCACGGTCCCTTTCAGGGAAGTGCACACAGATGTTCATGGAATAGTTTTATATCTGACAACTCTATAAGTTTGACCTGAATAAACCATCTTCAATGAGTTTTAGGAAGCCTAGCATAATTTGGTAAGTTCTGGTTATTGGCTGAAAAGCTTCAAGTTCAATGTTTCTTTCCTCACAATTGCTAAAGCCTTGGCTGGTAATTCATCCAAGTTTGTTCTATCCATCTTATTTAGGAGCCACCAACTAGGATGGTACATATATCCCCTTGAGATAAGCAATGGCTATGGCATAGGCACCGATGCCAATGTCTTGATGGGGGTGTGCTTGTGATGGGGGCATTACAGACCAACAGAAGCAGGGCAATGTCGGTGAGTATTGTGGTTGGCATTTAAATGGTGCATGTGCCTAGCATGAAGGTAATGAGCTACAGACAGCATTCGGGTGCACAACAGGAGCGGAAAGCTAAACGTGCATTAAAGCAATTAGACATGGGGCGATCCTTGGGACACTACCCTATCCAAGCTAATAGATAGGGTTGACTTACACTGAAGGCGCGATGTGAAGCCAGCTGGCTTGAACTATAAAATAGTGTGCAAAGTCAAGGGCAGTTGCACCCGATGACCGAAACTGACTATGTGGCAGTTGTGGGAAAACTGACTCAGTAGGCAATTCAGGCTAAATGGCAGGTCCAAGAAGTCGACAAGTGATGAGTTTAAGATTGCCAGGTAGCCAATGCCAGCATAGCCTGGCAATTCTTGGTGTCAACTGCAACTCGTTTCTGTATATAGCAGTTGTTTTCCTGCAGCCTTCCTGTCATTCCTTTGTTGGAGAGAAATAGAGATTGGACCTTCATGTAAAAACTGCCTTCTATGATTTCGTTTGTGCATACTGCCAAGTGCTTTTGAATTGTGCCTTTGTGTAGTATATTCATATGCATTTGTGGCTGACTGAGTGTGGTCTCTCAGTGCCTTAATTAGATGAAAAATCGACTAAAGTAATTGACTCTGTGACAGTAAACTAATATGTAACAAGCCACATTAACTGGTAGATGCATACATTTGAATGTGTGGCTGCAGAATTCATCATATAACATCGATTATTCATGAAGAACACCAACTGATGCAATTGGGATTTTCTAGGTAATTATACAATTTTATATGATAAGGAAACTCGACTTATTGTCATGCAAGAAATCATTCATTATTCTTCAAAATTCTAAACTTTCTCATCAAAAAGGTAAAATTTGAAGCAGGCTATATAAAAATGAAATAATTCGCCTAATTCAGCATTCCAAATCACTAATTAATGCATCACACTTCCGAATGACCATTTCAGTTAAGAATTTACCAGGAATTTGGTATTCGCTGCTAACAGCCTAGAATTTAAAAAAATCTCTTGCTTATCCCCATAGAGTTAGCATTAATAGTGGTATTCATATGTTTTCATTTCCATTTTTCCATATAATCACCATTTTTGTAAAAATACAAAAAGGAAGGTCCTGAAGATGTTCTGTTATTATTTGAAGTGGTATGGGATGAGAAGAACTGTTAGATATAGATGAGTTTAATACCTTTAAAGCTGAGTAAGTTAATTGAGGAATTTGCAATTGAGGTGACAACAGGATTAGATTGGTCATATGCTTTACAAAGTAGAACTCATGAATATATAAGAATTTGAATGTGGCCTATATTTACGAATATAAATGCTACTTCTTTGTGAGACAATTTTCGGAACAATTCCTGCGCACAAACTTGTCCATGTCTAAACCCCAGAATCTAACTAAAAAATCCACATGATTTAAAATTGTTCAGTTGAAGGAGGTAAAGTGCTCTTAAGGTTTTGAGGATATTGTAGTAGATGATGAGCTTATAGGAACTGTAAATGTCAGACTAACATGTGAAATTGGGAATGGAGATGTCATAAACTTCTTCAAAAAAAAAAAAAATGTAATTAACTTCGAGCTCAACTCTGGATGTTACTTGAATTATGGTTCAATGCAAAAAAGCTGCAAATATTTCAAGCAAGAATTATTAGTCTTTAGGTTATATAAATGATTCCAGATTTAGTCAAAACTTTGCAGGATGGCAGGCAAATTGAAGAGACTGTGAAAGGATGGTAAACATGAAATCTGTTGGGGATTCTGAGATGAGCACAAAAGCATGTGAAGTTAGAACTTCTGAGGGGGGTCGAAATCTTAACTTTATGCACATGTATACTAGAAGTTAATCCTGCCCATTTAGTATCATTTTTCTGCTGAGAATCTTAAGAAATTACTAGAGATATCTTGAAGTCTTGCGTCTCTCTTACACGGTAATAGTGTGTAATCTAGGTATTCTATATAGATCGCCAAATTCACTCCTCCTCAATTAGTATTTGATTGGGAAATTCAGCACCTTGTGAGCATTTAACTGGAAGTATTAAGATAATTCTTTTTCACAGTAAATTGAACTCTGAAACTGAACTTATTTTCATCATCATAAAAAACCATAGCAAAACAAAAGAAAGCATCACTAAGGCTTTCTACGTATGTAATTTCTGAAAATCTTCATCATTCAACTTACAATAGTTGGACCGGAGCTGTAGTCAAATTCTTCTGAGATAGGTTTCTGCATAGTTGAGGCCGAAGTAAGGGTATGCATCTTCAAATCATCAATCACCTGAACATAAATATGCTTGTTGGAGCGGAAAACACACAATCTTGGTCTTTCTGGTGTTCCTTCAACCTGAGAAGTCAAGAATGATGTTGAGTCATCATTGAGACACAAGACAGAAAGAAACTAGTCTGAAGAAAGGAATGAAATCCAAGTTCTATCACGGACTATAAAATATATAGAATAACATCAATCCGGTGAACAAGAGGCCATCACACAAAAAAGGGTCAAATCAAGAAAGGAGCATCAATCGTAACTTTAATTCGGATTAAGTACCAAAAGGACACGTGATGTATAGATAGTTCAAACATTCTCTTTTTATTATCTGGATAAAGATGCATTATGTGGAAGGTTTCCCATGAGAAATATGTACAATTAATCATTCATCTGAAAATGGGGCGCACAATATATTCATTTTCGTCTCCTATTAAAAAAGAACATAAAAGGAAACACTTGTTCACCACCCAAGTCATGTTTCACGAACCAAATTATCAGAAAATTAAATTTCAGAAAAATTGGTGACAACGAGAGTTACTATACAAACTTCCATTCCGAATTTCACTGCAGAAATTGCAAACGCCTCATATTCAGCAATGCAATTGTTCAAAATTTAAATTCAAAAACGAGATTAAAAAAAAAGAACCGATTACGTGCCTTCTTACGAATACGAATATGATGGGCAGTCCTGTCTTCTCTTCTGGTTTTGGTTTTGGCTTCAATAACAAGAAGCCGAGGCCGATGGGTCACTGCTGCAACTGAACTGAGGCGGCAGCCATGGCTAAGCTGCTGCTGTTTAGTATTGACCCAAGAGGTCTGTAGGAAGGATAATGTCACTGAATTACAAGACATTTCTTCTTCGATTCTCTCTACTGTATGTGGAGAAAAAGAGCGTGAGTTCGTGTATATAGATGATAAGGAGATAACGAAATACAAAGAGGGAGAATGGGGAAGTTTTCTGGTCGACCCCCAAAGTTTCACCGATTCCATAAACTACGCCCTACAAACATGAAAAATGACATTTTGCACCCTAATATGAAGAATATGTATTAAGTACTAGGAAAAAAGAAATTAGGCCGAAAATTGTGTGATTTTTGGTTCTTGATCTTTTAAAGTAATGTTATATGTTTATGTCCTTACATGATGAAAATTGTCAATGTAGACATTAGAATCGTACTCGACTTAAAGTTGAATGCTACTTTTTTTCCCATCCAATTTTAAATCATGTTCGATTTTAATGCCACATTAATAATTTATGTCACGTGCAGACTTCGATTCACAAATTCAAATGGACTGGGACCCAAAACTTTCCAAAACATCTAAAACCAGGTTAGAGAGCCTAACACGAATTTTCCCTCGATATTAAGCCGAAGTCAATAAGTGAATAGATTAATAGAATGACTTATATTAGGGTTTTTATTGTGACCCTATAATTGATTCTGTTAGGGTACAATATCACGAGCTAATTACTATTTCGTTACTTAGGTTGCATGGGAAGATTGACAACGATTATATACTATTTCTGTTATGGTATCTATTTAAAGCGACATGAGTGTACTTATGACGAAATTATTAGACATATAGATGAAAAGCTGGTTTTAAGGGCTCTATGATGTGGAGAAACGGGACATTGGTTATCGCACGATGAAGTTTGATGGTAGTCACTATAATATAATTTATAATCGATTAATAATACTTGTACTATTGAAACATTTGAGGTATTATAGTAGCTTCATGAAAAAAAAAATATATATTATAATGATTCGACCTCTATGTCCAAATCGTTATTTTACGTACTGTCCGTTTTGAAATAATCTAAACATATCTTATCCCTTACAGATTTCTACCGTGTCCTCAAAATTCAACTTAAATTTCTCTTAAAGGAATGCCATGTGTTCAAATTTCAAGGAACACGACAGAAACCCGTGAGGGGTAAAATAACAAATGTCCTCCAAAAACGGATAATATGTAAGAGAACGATCAAGCACGAGACCTTTATGTCCAAAATCATTAATTTACGTACTATCCGCTATTAGAGAACTTCTCTAATTGGTACCCGAATTCAATTTAAGTAATTATTAAGGGAAATGTCAAAAACTTAAATCTTGGAGACTCGATAGAAATCCCTGAACGATAAAATGGGTTCTGGTTCTTTTAGAGTGGACATTATGTAAGTTAACGAATTGAACATAGATGTTACATATATAAACCAATTAAATTCTTGAGTTAGATTTAATTATAACATCTTTGTAAGAAAATCCTTCTATCTACAGTTGAAAAGGGTCAATGAGTACATAAATGTTGATGACGCTTTATAACTATTGTACGTTTGTAGGAAGAATTAAACCAATTAAATATTCTAGGTAAATTGAGTAAAGTAAAATTTAAAGCTATGAAAATTAAGACATTGAATCAAATTATTCTTAACGAACTTAGAATAAAATCTAAATAATCCAATCAGGATCTATTGTAACATCAAATATATCAAACTTGGAAATGTAAAAAAACAAAAAAAAACAAAAAAAAAAAAAATTTGAGAGGAAATACCAAAGTTATGTTGACTGACCAGATGTTACAAGTCAACCGAAGGCTAGTAAAGAAAAATGAAAAATTCCCAACGGTCGAAAAATAATTAATAAGACCAAAATAATAAGACCATTTCCCCCTCCAACGGTACATTGTCACCCATAGTAACGTTCTTCTTCACTCTTCACTCCCCCATCTCTCTCTAAACACTGTTCTATATTCAGCTGCCATCTGCAAACAAAATTTTCCTCTTTAAATTGTATATATATCACAATTCCAATTTTCAAGTTATACATATATAGTTGAGCTTTAATGGAGGTGGCAGCAATAGATTGGAAAAGCATTGATTCAAGATTTGTGAGAGATGAGGTTTATGAGCACATAAATGCCCCTCAATGGGTCGATTTCTCAGCTCCCAACGATACCGTCGACGATGAAGCCTGGTTCTGCAGACCCAGTAAGTCAAAACACACACACAATCTTCTGTGTGTGTAATGTATATATGTATGTATAGATGGAGGGCAATGTGGGTTGTGATTTTCTTTTTGCTTGAGCGGATTATTTTGATGTTAATTTTTTTGTTTGTTTATTGTTTATAGGCTGCAATCACCCCAAGACAGTTGAAGATTTCTTCAAAGAGAAAGAGAGGACACCTACTTCGAATTCTAAGGTTTGTATTGCTTCATCTTTTCTTGATTTGTGTAAAATTTAGTACTTGTTTTTCAAGAAAAATTAGTGAAGGTGAGATCTTATTCTTGGGATTTTATGGTTAGATTGAGGCAAATTATGTATTTTGGTTAGTTCTTGATCGAATTAAATTAATGAGTATGAAATCCTATAAAGACCAAATTAAATTAATTAATTAAAGCATGAATTTGTAGATTTGCAAGAATCCCTGTTTTTAATGCGTTCTGTTTATTCATGGATTTGGTAAAGGAAAAAGAAAAGGCTGTACTCAAATTTTTCAGTATATAATCTCATAGTAGGAAGATAAAAGAGAAATAGTTTGTCTATTGTGGAATTTTCTCAATTTCGTCTCGCTTCTATCATAGATTTTTTTTTTTTTTTTAAGTTCCAAATAGGAATTCAGATTATTTTTTGTGTCTGATTCTCATCAGTATATGTTCTTGTGCAGCTTCAGAGATCAGCTAGTGTATCTGAAATTCTTCCGTTGGACGATACAAACAGAAGGTACTGATGAAACTTCCTGCTCTAAGCAGTGTAATTTAAACTGTCATTCATGTAATTTAGAACGTGACTTCATTTACAATTTCAGAGATGCAACACTGAAGAAGAGAGGGATGAATCAACGAGTTATATCACCAAACATGAAATATAATAGGATTGTTGGAGAGAGTGAAAATCAAAATCCCAATTTTTCGACCCCTCCAAATCGCAAAGCTTATATGATGAAAGAGGCAATCAAATCAAGCACTGAGAGGAAGAAAGAGACTGATGATATCAAGACAACGAAAAATCAAGCACCGAGGCTGAAAAGTACTTTGTCAGCCAGGAATTTGTTTTCTGGCGGCGATCTACTGAACAAGGTTGCAGAGTTCTGCAATGAGTTGAAGAAGTTGGCAACAAGGGGAAAGGATAGTGCTGAAGATGTGAATGGGAGAAATGCGGAGAAGCATTTGGTTGACCATTCACGAGATTTGGACGATAAAGAAAAGGAAAGGAAGCCACTGCTTCAGTCAAGTAAAGTAAAAAGTGAAGACACTGAGAAGAGCTACTCAAAGGAGAAGCAAACAAGGAAAAAGTAAATTTCTCCTTTTTCTTCTTAGTTTTATATGTACCTGTATTTGTTCTGCATCCATACAATACGAATACAGGAAGTTTAGTGATGCATAATTGGCATAAAAGTGTACTCCACCACTAAATATAGATTGTGTAAAATCTCAATAATCTTCGGGTGTAACCATTTTGGTATGCTTTGTGCAGAAGAAATGATGATGCAGAGAATACTCCCATCGCTGTGGTTGTGAATAACATCAAGTGCAAAGAGGAAGAAAGCTTGTTACAAATTCGGACTTCTCCTCCAACTCCACAATGTTTCTCGGCCAGTCATGGCCCTACCAAAGCCACGCCCAAGTCCTACAGGTCGAAACCACAAGTATGTACAGAGGTTTCATTAAAACTGTTCAAATCGTCCAAATTAAGTTGTTTTATCATTGAATATGCGGTGAACTGAATTAATTTTAATTCTTGACTTTTTTAGGGCCATCACTTTACATGATTTATACTGTTTGAATATCCACAGGTGAACAATTTAGGTGGGGGGAAGATTGGATAATAATAAAAAGTACTTGAGAAGAAAAAGAAACTAGAATCTTGTTATAGTGTTTAGTCATGTTGAATACTGCATACCGAATATAAAAAAGAACTCATAATCTTGCATACAAGAGTATTATCAATCACTGACTGAATTACCTGAATGAAAAGTTTCAGGAGAGGGGAATTCTAAAGGAGCTCAAACCGATCAATAAGGAGGAGAAAAGTGATGAACTCAGGCACAAGAACAACCATGGAAGATATGTTGCTTCTGCTATAGCTGAAAAGGAAGCAAGAACTTTGGATGTCTTTTGGTTCTTAAAGCCTTGCACCAATTCAAGTTAGTCAAATAATTTAACAGTATTCATAGAGAAATTTATTTACTCAATTCTTTCATTTTTTTAATAAATCTTGGTTTAACTTGTACAATTATCTTATTTCATCTTGATCATCCCTGTTGCTGATTCATTCTATAGTTCGATGCATAATGCAATAAAATTTATTTGTTCTTGTACATGAAACTAATTTTAACTGAATAAAATCGAGTTCTTTCATCTATGTTGGGAATCATTACTTTTTGCATCGTATTGATGTGGCCGATCATGTGTCTCTCGAACAAACCATGTTAATTTCCTTAGTACCTAATAAAACTTGTTAATATGATCGAAGTATAGAAAACTTACAGGAATAGTTCTTTATGAACACACCTAAATTCCAAATACTTCGTGCTTGGCTTCACCAAATGCAGAGATTGGACACTAGTAAACGAGAGCTGCTATTTGTACAGAGAAAGTGCTCTGCCAGAATTGCTACAAATATTGGCCGTTTACTATTGGAAAAAAAAAAAATGACCAGCAATTCCCCTGGGGAGAGGAATTGCTGATAACAAAGGGGGAAGAACATTGTGAACAAAAACATTATCAAAAACAAAAGAAAATCACTCTACTTAAAAACAAAGATTTCTCTCTTATTGATTCAACAATTATCTCAATGAGAAAACCCTCAAGAACGAAAAGTCAATCCCCAAACAGAAAAGAAACACAGTAGAGATAGATACAAAAAAGGAAGAAACTACTACTTATAAAGAAGTTTTTTTTACCCCTCTGGTGTGCGTTAAGCTAAGACACCTCGACGGCTGCTAGACTCAGGAGCAAAAGGAGGAATCCGCCTGAAGAGGGCTTGATTATAAAATCTGCCTCGTATTATTGCAAAGCATGCAATTGAAGATCCTAGTACAAGCATACCTCAAACGAGGATACATCCTACCGGTATAAAAACTCGATTCCCTACACATAGTTTCCATGATTTCGACGAAAAGATTGAGGCTTCTGATTGGAGGAATATAAAGGGTCAAAGGAATTGCAGAAAATGCCACTGCAAAGAACACTTGCAACATCTCAACTACACAGAGAACTTAAGATGATAAAAGAGATTATGAACTTCTTGGAATTTTTGTTGAATTTTGAACAGGTTTGAATGAATTAGAGTTATGGTTTTGGGTGGAAGTGGAACTATCTTTGTTGGTATGTGAACGAGGATTTCAAGAATGATTTGGCTATTTCTTGTCAATGGTAGTTGAGTTGTTCTAATTGGTAATTTTAGTAAAATATAATGATGAATCTTTTAGAGTTATAGAAAACTTGGATGAAAAATTTGTTTCCCCTTTTAATTAGTTTTTCTCAAAAGGTTAGGTCAATTAGACCAACTTAAACGACCTTCAATTCAATTGATCAAATTGATAAAAAAATTATACATACACGTATTCTTCCCCTATTTTTTATTTTTATTTTTTTACTTTCTATTGTTCTCGCCAGTTATCTTTGATAAAAAGTTGATATCTTTTTTTCGTCTCAGAAAATCATTCTATAGGTCATACCAATATTTAAGTATGCTAAGCAATGATCTCCACCTTAACTGAAAGTGGAGCTCCTACAAAAGATGTAGCAATCTCCGTTTATGATCAAGGCCAGACTTGTATCCTGGGTTTTTTTGTTTTGTGCATAATGTCAATTAAAGCACTCGATTGAACACTTATACCTTTGTACCTAAGTTAGATAGGAATCTTTCTTAATAGTTTAAAATCTTTTCACTTACTCTACTACATACAAATATTTTGAATATCTAAAAGTTAAAAGGATAACTTTTTTTTAAATAGAAAGGACAATATTAAATTATGAGGGATGAAGAAACAAAATTTAATGTAAAAAGTTTTAAAATATTCTATTTTTGGCTTTCTACTATGCCCCTGTCTGGGAGCGATTCTAGAATCAGCCCAATTCTTGGAAATCTCACCTTTGGACGCACAACGGTTAAAAACTCGATTTTAAGCAAAATTTAAGCTCTCCCAGACAGTCCCTATATTAATCCTTCCTAGAAAATTTCATCAAAGGCCTAATATAAATAAATACAAAATCAAATTATGTCCAATAAACCTAATAGGTGACATTTGTTGGGGGAGTTGGTTGAGCTTTTGAATGGATTATAACAAGCCAACACTTGTCCAAAATTTACTCATTTGAGGGTTGGTTTTCATTGACCTCTTTCAAGAATTTGTCAGCTTCAGGAACCTCCTACTGAAATACTAGAAACAACCTTATCTAGGATATTCGTGCAAGAGATAAGATTACCTCCCTTTTAAACTAACCTATATATAGAACAGTATATTATTTACTTATTTTAAATTAATTTTTACTTTTTTTTTGAAATAAATTACTTATTTTCAATTTTGACCAACAATAAGAAATTTACTTATGTAAACTATTTAAATGTAGCCAAAAATGCTCTTATTGCGTTAACATAATATGACAACTTAATTAAGAAATTGTTTCTCGACATTGAATATAAAAATTAATTTATGTATTTATTATCTTATATTGAAACAATTGATAGGATATCTTTTTAATCTCCCTATTGTCTCCAAAACAAAATAATCTATGCACAAAATAATTTTTTTCTTGTATTCAATAAATTGATGACTTGATCTCCTCATCTATCTTATCTTAGTTTGGAGGATGATATAAAATATCTCCTTGGTAGGAAACTTGTGTGCACCATCATCGTATGTATAATTATGTATTATAATGTTACCATATTAGCACACCATTTGTCAACATTAACAAAATGTCCAATTTTTATGATCTCATCGATGAAATATTATGAAGTGAAGATCTTTCTACTTATTAAAAAAAAAAAAAAACTTCAAAGGAGTCTAATAAATTATAATGTAATCCTTTATTTTGATTTTGATTAATCAATTCATGACCATTGAACATCAGTTCCTCTACATGGGATTCTTAGGACAAGCTAAATCAAATTGTTATACTCTAAATTGAAAGATTTAATACAATTAAATTGTTGTTAGTTTTTATTTATTTTTCTCTTTTAAATAGCTCTACACGGATTGAATAATTCTTGTGGACGAGATTCTTTTTCTCTCTCATCTAAATTGTAATACTCTTAATATACCCTTAGATCACGAAATAAAAAGAAAGGTAAAACATGCAACATGGCCACGGTTCAATATAACATGCGAGGGACTTTGATTGTGTCAATTAATGTAGTGGATTAGCGTTAGACCTCTTTTCGAGAAAATGTACTCGACGCCAGGCTCTCTTGCTCGATGCCGATGCCAATGCCATGGTCGAAGGCATGAGTGATACTAGTACACGGGACGATGCACATATTTGATGGGATACATGCAAGGCAGCATGCTGGAATTGTGATGCGCGAGTAACGGAGGCATGTGATGCCTGATTTACTTGATGTCATCATTACAAGGGTGGAATTTGGGAACGAAAGTCAGTTGTCTTGGAGAAGGACGCTCCAATTGCACTAAGAAATCGGGCTCAGTATTGAATCAGTCACCACAATCTCCAACCAAACCACAAACCCAAAAACACCCAATGATTGCTACGATTTCTACCCAAAGAAAATGAACGAGTATGGAGTATATAATAGCCACAAGGGTTAGCCACAAAAGCTGGAAAAAGAAGAGAAACACAAGCACAAAGCAGAGAGCATGAAGAGCTGCCTTTTTTCTTCTAAAAAAGGCTATTAACTTTTTCCTCACCTATAATGAGCACCAATATGTAAGGATTGTTGGGTATAGGCTTTTAGGGTTAGAACATAATTAGGCCCAATAGGAAATAATAAGGCACAATAGGAAATAGGTAGGCTGTCAACCGATAAAAGTCATCCCAAGTTCGAGTTGTGACATGAGCAGCATTAATAAAATTAGACTGCTTCAAATGGTCGAAGTAGATTACGTGACATGCTTGAACAATAGTGGTGTCGAAACACATTCAATCATTTGGTCAATGTCAACTGAATAAAACAATACTTACATCATCGCCCAAGATTTATTTATTGGGTATCAAAACCCAACAAATCTTGGTGTAGTTTAGGTATGGGCCTTAGGTCAAAATATAGGGCTCAATATGAAATGTATGTATGAGCGGGCTAACAACCTTAAAGCCATCCAAGTCATTAGGTTGGGCCATGAGCAACACTAATATAATTAGGCTGCTTCAAATGGTTCAAGTGGATTAGGTGATAAGTTTGGTCAATTGTGGTATCGAAACATATTCAGTCATTTGGTCGAAGCCGACTGAATAAAGACAATACTTACATTATCGCCCAAGGAGGTCGTTTGACAATAATTTGCCTAACAAGTTGGCATCAGTACGAGGCATTGGTGTGGGCATGGGTATTTGACAGTAAGTGAGCTTGTTGTCCACCTGATTTCGATCTTGAATTAAGTGAAAAAACAAGCACAAGTATGGCGCATGACGATTGTTGGAGAAGATTTTGAAGAGTGCTTGAAAATGTGGTAGTTTTGGTCCAGGTGGGGCTGAAAGTGTGAGAAACTAACCTAGCAGTTGGGCTGTGTCAACTGTATATACGATTTTTTAGCTTATAAAAGTGCGAGTGTTGAGGCAACGGTAGGGTTTGTTAACCATTCACAAATCTTGTACAAGTTTTCTTTGTGGTTAGAGAAATAAAGTTGAGACATTTTCTGTAATTCTGTGTTTTGCCTTAATTTCCTTCAATGTTTCGACTTAGTCAATTTTTTCTTATTTTCATAATGGAAGTGCAATTGTGTGGAGAATTAAATGAATGGATGAGAAACTTTAGTGCCATCATAGGTCTAGTGGAACTGAGTTAGTGTCCTAGTCTTTAGGATTAAGAGATTGGGTTTGATTTATTCTTTGTTCACTAAACCACATTTGTAAG
>CAIGRF010010715.1:0-19699 GCA_903798235.1 Fraxinus ornus | reverse complement strand
TATATATATATATATATATATATCTGTTCATTCATATACGGGCCTAGTAGGCACAAGGCCAACAATGATGTGTTTTTACCCCATGCCACATTTTTCACAAGAGAACGTCTACAAGTGGCCTTTTATGTCTTGTTTATGCTTTGAAATTCTGTAAGTCGATACTAGGTCAGAAGCTGAATCAGTTAGAGTAGATGATGACGACAATGTAGAATTGGAAAAGAGCAATGTGCTTTTAATGGGCCCTACTGGCTCAGGTATACCTCACCTGTGGCTTCCATTGAAATTGTTTTGGCTTAACTATTTATACTAGATGCATGATATCAAGTGACATAACCTTTTCATCTTAAATAAGTTTTGACAACGTACGCTGTTTCCGTTGAACAGGTAAAACACTGCTCGCGAAAACCCTTGCTCGTTTTGTGAATGTGCCTTTTGTGATTGCAGATGCAACAACTTTGACACAGGCAAGTGCTTAAATCTTTTTTTTGGTAAGAATAAACATTTATGTACCATTGCAAGTATATGAAAACATTCCTTTAGTTTACATGTTAAGTTTCGTTGGCGGAATTCGATTAAATTGTTTGTTCATGTCAATAATACCGTACATCTGACTCCATGTCCACACAATTGTGATTGCAAAGATGCATTTTATTGCATGAAATTCTTGCCTTCTAAGGTAACAGAGAAATTTAAGTTTAGTGGCTTGAGTGGAAACTAAGATACCCTTCCCTTTCTGATTTTACAGCTCTTATCTTCTGGTTTTGTACCTTTTTCCAATGCCTTCAATAAATCTTAAAAAACCATAGCTATTTTGCAGGCTGGTTACGTTGGTGAAGATGTTGAATCAATATTGCACAAATTGCTCGCGGTATTAATCTATTTTTCTTTATATTTGGCATAGGTTGCACAAATTCAAGTTGTTACTTGTAAAATTTATGTCTAGGTTGTTATACAAGCAATGGCAAACCTTGTTAATTTACCAAGCTCGGCTTTTATGCCTAAGCTTCACTGCTTCAAGAAGACAACAACATTCTGAAAATCTTCCTTTTTTCATGCTGTATATGTAATAATAAGTATGTGACAGTGAACGGGATTCTTTAGTTTTGGTTTTAGGAATAGAAAAACTACATTACAGAAATTTAATTTCTAGCATTTTGCTGTTTTACCACGTTAATGTCAAATGTTATCTCGTCTGATGCTGAAGATATTATGGATCTTGTATGGTTTTGTGTTGACTTTACTTTATCATGATAAAACTAGTGTCCAGTAACCTTTCATTTTACCTAATCAAGTTGGTAAAATTTGTCATGTTCTTAGAGATGGTTTTTATATGTTTATGTGATTCGTTAGTGTATTTATATTAGACTTTGCCTGCTAATCCTCATATGTGTTATCCATTGTGCTTCATTTTGCAAATTTTCTATCCATATACATTTATCGAGGAAACTGGCTATATGACCTTTCAAATTTGGGATGAAGGTTGCTGAGTTTAATGTACAAGCTGCACAGCAAGGGATGGTTTACATTGATGAAGTTGATAAGATAATAAAGAAGGTTCTTGTCTTTCTCAATTTCCTTATAGGAGCTTCTTCTTTATATGAATATGGTTCTATATTCCAATCAACCTTTCTGTAATGTTTGTGTTATATTCAAGGCTGAGAGCTTAAACATCAGCAGAGATGTTTCTGGTGAAGGTGTTCAGCAGGCACTACTGAAAATGCTAGAAGGGACTGTGAGTAACAGTGGTCTTACTTTTTACAAATGATTGGCGATTATTTATTTAATTATTTGTTTCATGCATACACCAACATGAACAAGAATGTACACAAAGCAGGCCATTCAGGGAGGGCTAGGTGATCAGCTTGTAAATGGCTCATTTGTTTTTGTTCATTTAACAAATGACCCTTCTTGAACATAACTATTGGGCTTGTTCAGCTAAAGACCCAAGCTTGAATATGAAGAAACTTGTTCTGCTTGTATGTTTGAGCTAAATACAGTATGCACACATAGAGTGGCTTTCTTAATTAATAGAGTGCTTCCTATTGCCATTTATATGCAACTACCAGATAAGAATAGGTGGAGAACAATAGGAAAAAGCTGACTTGGTCAACTAGACCTTTTACATTTGTCTGCAGCTCTCTCTCTCTCTCGCTCCTTGTAAATGGCTCATTTGTTTTTGTTCATTTAACAAATGACCCTTCTTGAACATAACTATTGGGCTTGTTCAGCTAAAGACCCAAGCTTGAATATGAAGAAACTTGTTCTGCTTGTATGTTTGAGCTAAATACAGTATGCACACATAGAGTGGCTTTCTTAATTAATAGAGTGCTTCCTATTGCCATTTATATGCAACTACCAGATAAGAATAGGTGGAGAACAATAGGAAAAAGCTGACTTGGTCAACTAGACCTTTTACATTTGTCTGCAGCTCTCTCTCTCTCTCGCTCCTTGTAAATGGCTCATTTGTTTTTGTTCATTTAACAAATGACCCTTCTTGAACATAACTATTGGGCTTGTTCAGCTAAAGACCCAAGCTTGAATATGAAGAAACTTGTTCTGCTTGTATGTTTGAGCTAAATACAGTATGCACACATAGAGTGGCTTTCTTAATTAATAGAGTGCTTCCTATTGCCATTTATATGCAACTACCAGATAAGAATAGGTGGAGAACAATAGGAAAAAGCTGACTTGGTCAACTAGACCTTTTACATTTGTCTGCAGCTCTCTCTCTCTCTCGCTCCTTGTAAATGGCTCATTTGTTTTTGTTCATTTAACAAATGACCCTTCTTGAACATAACTATTGGGCTTGTTCAGCTAAAGACCCAAGCTTGAATATGAAGAAACTTGTTCTGCTTGTATGTTTGAGCTAAATACAGTATGCACACATAGAGTGGCTTTCTTAATTAATAGAGTGCTTCCTATTGCCATTTATATGCAACTACCAGATAAGAATAGGTGGAGAACAATAGGAAAAAGCTGACTTGGTCAACTAGACCTTTTACATTTGTCTGCAGCTCTCTCTCTCTCTCTCGCTCCCCCCCCCACCAAAATCCTCCTCAGAAAGCCTCCAAAAGCAAAGAAATATTCTAAGATGAATATGTGGAAGACCAAATTAAAATAAACAAATGTTTCCTCTCACTAGCAACTTAAACTTTTATATGAGGTGGTTCGATATGGTATCAAAGTAGCGAAGATTAGCAAAGGTCTCTTGAGTTCAAGTCTTTTATTACCTATTTATGAAAATTTTGAGTGTATCACGCGTTTGTTGAAAAAGAATGAATTTATCCTACATGCGAAGGGGCATGTTGAAAAAATGAATTTAAAAAGACCAATTTATCTAACAGCTTAAGGTGTTAGATGTGCCGATTCTAACAAAATATACTGTTATGAATCTTGTAAAATGGGTGACTATTAAGTCTTCTGTTGGGAATTGTATATAATGAAACACACTAATTTCTGTGTGAACTGATCTCTTTCACCATTTATCTGTATTTTTATACATCCGGATGAAAGAAAAAAGGAAACAAACAATCTCCTAAAATCAGCCTACCTAACTATGGAAATATTTAAATGTAGTACATCAGTTATCCTAAAATCAATTCCTAATCTCCTACAATCATTCTAATTTCTACACTCCTCTCAAGTTGGATGGTAAATGTTGACAATATCTAACTTGCAAATAAAATTATCAAAACTTTGTCTAGATAGTCCTTTTGTGAGGATATTTGCAATTTGTTCATTTGTAGGAACGTAGGTCATATTCCTACAAATCACTCCATCTTCAACTTTTTCTCTGTCTACTTCTTGTTTAGTTTGATCGTGTTGCACTGGATTTAGAGAAATGTTGATAGATGTCTTGTTATCACAATATAGTTTGATTAGAAATTTTACAGTTAACTTTAATTCTTCCAAGAGTTTTTTTAACCATAATACTTCACATATTTCTTGTGCAACAACTCTAAACTCGACTTCTGCACTGCTTCTTGCCACTATATTTTCCTTCTTGCTTCTCCAAGTTACGAAGTCTTCCCGTACAAAGATACAGTAGTCGGTAGTTGATCTTCTATCTTTCGTGGAAACAACCGAGTCTGCATTTGTGAATACTTCTACTTCATTCCCTTCATTTTTCTTGAAGAATATTCCATTTTCAGATGAGCTTTTAAGATACCCGAGAATTCTATATACTGCTTTCAAAGAATTTTCTTTGGTGAATGCATATGTTGGCTTACCACACTTACTGCGAATGCAATGTTAGGTCTAGTATGAGACAGATAGATTAACCTCCCAACTAGTTTTGATATCTGCAACTTCTATTCCCAATAAATATCGCATTTGTCCTAGGTCTTTTACCTCGAATTCAATCTTGAGGTGTTTCTTCAGTCTATAAGATGGGACATGGTAATATTCATTGAAAGTGTTGAAAAAGAAAGTTTTCAATGAAAAGGGTGGAGAGAGGAGGAAACAACACTTCAAATTGGTTTAAGAATATTTAGTAGGGAATTTCTCTATTGTCGTAAGGGCTGCTAGGTGAGTATAGATGAGAAGCTAGGGTTGGCGCTACTTGATAAACCAGCCACCTAAGCTTGCTGGTATAGGAGTATCTGTGAGGATTAGCGCTGCTGATAGAACCTTGTAAACAATTTAATTATTGCACATTATTCTTATAGAAGAATCGAATAGTACTTCCCTGACAGCTTCTTGTGTGAGAAATGGCTCTTCTGTATGAGCTCATCTATTATATTGTCAGAGTTAGTGTTCAATAAAGTTCGGTCAAAGTTAGATATTGAAAATTTGTTTGCTTAGGTCTGCAAGTATTCTTGGGACCCCAATTTTGTAATGTATATATTTATGAATTAACAAAATGCCGTTTAGATCTCATTCTGAGACTAGTTAAATTTTTTTTTTTTTCTAACTTCTTCACCTGTTTCCTTTTTTATTTCCGTAGCTGCAAGAGACTTGCCACAGAACTTAAGCCTATCATTGTCACCTCTAGAAGTCCTTCCTACAATCTCTTGCTACAATCCTAACCTTTTCCCCAGATGTTAAGGTTGCTGGCCAGATTTTACATCCCTGTTTCACCAAAAGTTTGCAAACAAACTGTTCTTTAGTACATTGCTTTCTCAATTCCACATCCTAAACCCACCAAATCTTGCCTACTGGTGCTGCATTGGAGGGAAGCTATAAGTCTATAACTATTAATTTTTGAATTTTTAAAGTGCAATGTACTGTGCATCTAAACATGTCAATTTTTCAGTTGTTATATTTATTGTACGTGGTCGTTTAAAATTGCGCGTACTTGTTGGATTGTTTTTGTATCTGTAAGACACACTTGACATTTTGCACTTTCGTGAAGAAAATCATGGTCCATTTTTCTATTTAAGGCGACCATTATTTTAGATTTTGATCAGCTTTAGTGATTGTTTGATGTAATCAGAAAGTGCTTTTTACTTTCAGATAGTAAATGTTCCAGAAAAGGGGGCAAGAAAGCATCCTCGTGGTGATCATATTCAGGTATTATAGTTTAATTGTCTGTTGTTCTTTGAAATAGCTGCTGTCATCTCCCCACTCTAGTCTTCATTTCCATTCTATCTCACTAATGTTGTATAGTGCTAAAAACCTAGCACTGTCGATCAATCAAAGTTAAATCATTTTTTTCTTGTAAAGAGAAAACTTAAAAATAAATGAACTTAAAATTCACTCCCTTGAGGAGTCTGCTTAGTAAGAATATTACCAATTAATAGATAAAATTAAGGCAATAGAAGGTAAAGTTGAGAGAGAAAGATTGCATTAATCTTAAAATTTAAAACAATAATTTTTAGTCTCTTTTACCTAGGGTTGTTTTTGGCGTGAAGCAATATATATATATGAGAGAGAGAGTACAGTATTGCAATTCCGTGTTATATTGGTTTATTCACACAATCCACTATGGTTAGAACCACTGAGTCATGTACAAGGTTTTTATTTTTTATTTTTATTTATTTTTTTTCCATTATAAATCTTTCTTGATGATGTATACTGCTCCACTTAGTATGTATTCAACTATCTTTCTATGTTTGTCAGATAGATACAAAAGACATCCTTTTCATTTGTGGAGGAGCATTTAATGATTTGGAGAAAACTATTTCTGAAAGGTGATGCTTGCACTTTGCTACGTCCTTATCTGTAAGATGCTCTGTTAAATAGAACTATTACTTGTGGACTCTGATGATCCTAAAAATGTAATCTATTTTTTTCCTAGAAAGCAGGATTCATCAATTGGGTTTGGAGCTCCTGTTCGTGCTAACATGAGAGCAGGTGGAGTGGTTGATTCTGCTGTAACAGCATCCTTACTAGAATTTGTAAGATTAAAGATCCTTGAATCTCTAAGATTTATCCCTGCCTTGCATGAAACTTATACTCCACAATAAGATCTTAGCTATATTTTTGCCCTGAAAAAGGAATTTAATATTTTCAGGTCGAAAGTAGCGATCTTATTGCCTATGGCCTCATACCAGAATTTATTGGGCGCTTCCCTATTTTAGTTTGTTTGTCTGCTCTTACAGAGAACCAACTTGTTCAGGTAAAAGCGATAGCTTTGCTTACTATTTCAGTGTGTTTTGTTGTTTACTCTATTTCTGTCATCATATGTATTCACAAATGTAAAATACAAATTTCTGAATATGCATAGCCTGCCTGTCAGAAATAATGTATTTGCATGTGAGTCAGAAGTGCAGATGCATCTCTCTTGGATGGTATATAAGATTTTCCTTGCTATTTCTGGTGGCTAGAATTAAGTTTTGAACTTTCTACCCCATGCATGCATGTGTGTAAACAAAGGCCTAAAATAAGTCAACATGCATCTTGTATCCACACATTTTTGGAGGACCAATCTAATATTGACTCTTTTCCTTAATCATGTCATTGTAATGAGAGATAAGAGGTGAAAGGGATAAAGGTTATTATTCTTCTTTAAAGTGAAGAATATGCAGTTGCTTCTTGGTTGGTAGGAGGAAACTAGAATTGGGATGGGGAGATTCTGAAGTACTCGCATTTTTCACTCCATTAATGTTTTTATGTTGTATGGGGTTTTTTAATCTTTTGAAGGATTGACATAACTTTCATTGTTTTGTTCCCTTCCCCTTCAGAGATAGAGGTTCATTTCTTTCCCTCAACTTTTTCCGACCATTCCTCTGTTTAACTGGAGCCTTGTGAATTGAGTCTTCGAGTATATATTTAATATTTTATCATTGAAAGTGTTTAATTGTCCTTATTCCCAAACCACAAGGAGAGATTTGGGGGGTATAGGAGAAGGGGGAGAGGGGATACTCTCCTTGTGTTACTTAGTGCCCGTTTGGCTCCCATTATTCCACGTTATAACAAGAGGAATAATAATTTTTTGGAGAATGTTTGGTTAAAAACGGAGAAATTTTTGGGTTTAAGTGTAATATTATTTTATTTAAAAATGTGTGATTGATAAGAAGAGAGAGAAAAATAAATTATAATTTAATGGAGGCCAAACAGGGGCTTAGTATCTGTAGATCACTATTGAGTGAAGCTCTCGAAGAGTTGTATTTATTGGTTGTTGGAATGCTTTCCTTATCTTTTTGAAATTGTGACGGTGGAATTCAACTTCCAAGTTTATGATCTAGAACTAGAATGGTTTGGTTCTGGGGTTTTGGGGTCTAGTAGTTTCCGAAACTCCACCTATGTTTCTTGAACACTGTTGAATAGAATCCTTATCAGGCTATAGAAGTGTTTAGACTGGAAGGGTATTTTGTGATTGACAAAATTACTTAATGAAATATTCAAGTGTAAAATGATGCTTGATGAACGGAGGATGAAATATTATAGTCCTATTTTTAAGTGGGGATATTCAATATTATACTAATAAAAGGTATTAAGCTTGTGACGTGATTGTGCATATGTTAGATGGTAATATGAATGTTTTAGAAAATAAATTATTGATGCAGGACCTAAGAAGCACATATTCGGATAAGATACGAGGATACCAATACTTTTTCTAAAAAAAATTAGGATACCCGGATACATGTATATATTATTTTTTTTAATATATGTACAATACATATATTTATGTGTGCAGTGTTTTAAGCAAGTTAAATCATAAAATTCAGCATAATTTCATTATTATAAAAAAAATTAAAATAGAAATCTGACAATAGTTTGTGAATTATCAACAGTATTTTATATGTATTATAAATTTTAATACTATAATCTACTCAATAATCAAACTATAGTTGTCAGTTATTAATACGATTTTACATGTATTAAAAGTTTTAATACTATTGTCGAGTTGTCAGTTATTATTAACTCTATACATTTTCAGTAATAAATATAGATTGTGTAGTTATCTATTATCTTAAAATGCATTTATTTTCGTTAATATTATTAATTAATAAGTATTATTTCTTTTCAATAAATTATTACAATAGTCATCTATTACGTAAAAAAATTTCATTTATTGCTAATAATAATGAGTTTTGAAAGAGTTTAAAACCAATAAGATCCTTCCTTTTCATGTGTCCAATATGTATCGGGAATTTAAAAATTATGAAATCAATAAACGATATGTATCCTGTATTAGAGTGTGTCCAAGCATATCCAAGCTTGGATACATATCCATGCGCAATACACTAAGTTTATACGTATCCGTGTTTCTTAGTGCAGACAGTTCTTGTAAAATTTTGTTATTTACTACTTATTTAGGATTCAATTATTATTTGTTTTGTTATTTTTGAGTTGATAGTATTTCTAATTCTATTAAGAGTAGATTGTTACTTTTTTTTTTAGTAGATCTATTTCTTTTCTTGGTCTACTAAGATTAGGAGATTAACAATGTCCATGAGAAGAGGGCTAAACTTGTTTATAAACACAACTCAAGTGTGATATCTAGAGAAGTTAAATGATAGGTACCACAAATGGTATATAATAAATGAACAATTTCGAGTGTGATATCTAATGGAGTAATAATATGAAATTTCCTAATACAGTAGGTGCGCCAATATTTCCCTTTTAGTTCTCATCTTTTTTGTGAATGGATGAATTTACCAATAATATCCAGGATTTGGTGTATGTTACTCAAAATAGAGGAATGTGTGATTCCAAAGAGCTATTATGTGATGTGCCTAGACTCGATTTCAAGGACTTGAAGAGCATGCGATGCTTACTATTAGAGTATGCAGAACGAAATAAAGAAGTGTTATGGTGATTTTCTTTTAGGAATCATATCAAAGTTAAAAGAGAAGTATTATAGAATGATATAGACTAGAGTAGCAATACTTTATGGTATTGTGTGTTGAGCCGTTGGGAAAGAATATATCCATAAGATATAATATAACAGAAAATGAGGACAGAGAGAGCATGTGATTACACTAGAATGGATATATAAAATATTGGGTTATGCACAAGAAGTAGAGGTGGGGATAACTCAAGGGTAGGAAACTTTAGATAGTTGGAGCATGTGTTGCCTATAATTAAAGAAACCTTTATTTCACAAAGAGTGATGCCGGTAGATCATAATTAACATTGTCTGATCTGAAAGCTCTTCCTTGGACCTTTTAGAAGCTTTTGAAAAAATTATTTGAGGGGAAAGGATCCGTTTAGTCAACCCCAAGTTAAAAATAATACTTATTTAGTTTCTAGTTAGTTACCAAAGTTACTATGATGCAACTGTATCAGTAATAGGCCTAAAAACGGTATGTTGCTTTGCAGGTGGAGAGAGTATTTCAATATTGCAGGTTCTTGTGTAATGGCATCTATACATTTGTTGTTGCTTCAAAATTCTCTTTATTTCAATTCATTCATGACACTCAATAGAAACCGTACTGCATGAAATAATAGAGAGAGTTCATGGCTAGTAAACTATTGTATATATATTGGGGGGTGAAAAAGAGATCATTGTGGTGGTCTCAAAATGTAAAACCAGCTATCCTTTTTTAACTTTGTATTTTGTGTGTTAGGCATTCCATCCACTTTTCTCAATCAAATGGTGTGTATTGTAGAAATCCTGCCATGAAGGCTGCTATATGTAGTTGAGGAACCTTTTTCACACTTGTAGCGTACAAGGAGTAATGTTTACAAAGTTTTCTCAATAATTAACCCTTTTATTTTGTTCTTCACTTGCCTCTATTATATTATTCCTTTTTTTTTCTTTTATGAAAAATGATCGAATAATCGTTCTATGATGAAAATTAAGTTTTATTTGAAAGTTGATGTACTTAATGTTATGATACAAAACTATAGATCAGGGATATCTATGTATCTGTTTCATTATGGGTGCTCATTGACATTTCTTTACAGGTCCTCACTGAACCAAAAAATGCTCTCGGTAAGCAGTACAAGAAATTATTTAGCATGAACAAGGTGAGCATTTTTTATTCGTGTAGCAGAGACTCTCCCTTACCCCTTACCCCCATCATTCAGGGTTTGACTAGATTACTACTTTCTGTTCTTGTGTAAATACTCCAGGTGAAGTTGCATTTCTCAGAGAAAGCGTTAAGACTTATTGCAAAGGCAGCAATGTCAAAAAATACTGGTGCAAGAGGGTTAAGAGCAATACTGGAAAACCTTTTAACTGATTCTATGTATGAGGTAAACCTGGCTGTTGCATGTTATAGGCGTTGTAGCTATCTCATTAATGTTTATTGTTTTTCTGCTACTTCTAGTTGAAACACTAAATTCTCTTGTTTAGATTCCAGATGTCAAGACTGGAAAAGATAAAGTAGATGCTGTGGTTGTTGATGAAGAATCAATAGGCACAAAAGATGCCCCTGGATGTGGGGGAAAAATACTTCGTGGAGATGGTGCTTTGGAGCAGCACTTTGCGAAAGCCAAATTACAAGATCAAGAGGTATGATATTATTTCACATCAAAATGGATCGTGTTGTGATAAGATTTTAACATCATCATTTAACGTGTTTTCCAGGAGGGTGTTGGGACAGCTGAAGCAGAGTCTCAGGAAGGTGAATCAGAAGTCTCATCGAGAGCCATGAGCATGTAACTTTTATCTGCTTCATCTATTGTGTATACAGCAAGGCCCTTTACCTCTTTGTTGCATTGGAAAATCTACATCCATTCATAATTGGTAGTTGTACTCTTGTAAGAAAGCATAGCATTTGGTTAATAGCAGATAGGTGATCAAGGATCGAAGAAAATAAAGGCATAGTATTTATCTTTCTGATTTAAGCAGCTCATTGTAGAAATTCCCATTCTATAAATTAGTGTTGTACGCTCTTTTATATTTTGTATTGATGCGTAGATGAATTAAGCTAAGCCCTTGTTTGGGATCCATTGCTACTTTTCGTACTGTCTTTGTTGCAATAAATTTTGAATTCAGCTACAAATTTATTTCTTTTTCCCCGAAAAACTGGTAATTCAGAGTTTAGTCACGACGCCTTTTTTTTTTTTTTTTNGTGGCATACAATCCGTCTATATCACTAAATGTGTATCTAGCATTAGCATAACCACATGCATGTGGGCTACTTTATTTCTAATTATGACCCACAATGTGTGATTTGCGACAAAATTTTTGATGGCAATCCACAATTTGTGTTATTGTGAATTAGTTATTAGGTTACAAAATTGATATTTTTGACCACTTGATTTTTAAATTGTTCTCACAAGTTTCTTATTTTTGAAAGTGTATCTTGACATTTTTGTAGTTATGCATTTTTTTTTTCTATCATAAATAACCTAATAAAATAAATTATTTTTCAGAATACAGCCAATCATTCACATAGCTTTTATTGGTCAAAATGTACGAAATGTCTCAAAAAAAAAAAAAAATAAATAAAGCGAGGGTAAATCCATTATTGGAGGCAGCGTGCAAAAAATCTATCGTTGGGACGAAAAGACAAATTTGTCGACAATCTTAAATAGTTGATAAGAAAAATATAAAGATCTGTTTGACTGCATATGTGGAAAATGGGTGGAAAGAAAATGTTTTACAAAGAAAAGATTTGCCTAGAAATTGTTTTACTGGGAATTGTAATTAATTGTGTTTGATTGGTAAAATTTTTCATGGAAAATGTTGAAAGCTTGGTGTCTATTTGGCTTCGTTTTTTATTAAAATTGTTCATTAAAGTGATATGTTTTCTATTATTGGATCTAGAACAAAAAAGTAAAATAAAATAGTAATAATACTTAGATTGTAGTTTTGTCACAGAATGTCAAATGAGAAGTTTGTTAGGTATTTAATGGTATGTAATTGGCTATTCTGTGAACAAAATGACTAAAATTGATATGTTGTAAAAAGTCAAGGGTAATGTGCAATTTGTCAAAAGTATGGAAAGGGTTTCAAGAATGGAAAAGAAGGAAAAACGACGCGGATTTTCGCTAGAATGTCGCAAAGGCTTGGCTCGAACTTCAAAAACAAAAACTTCGCGCTAGACTGTTGCATCTCCTTCGTTCGAGCGACAAGTTGTCGCTCAACTGTCGCTGAGCCCTCACTCGAGCGACAATGTTGTCCGGAAAATTTTTCATTCATTTTTTAAAGGCTTTTTCCTCGGCCCATTCATTCCTTAACCTATATATATATATAAAGCCACATAACGTACGTTACAAGGTTGAACATTGAGAGAAACATATGCCGTGAGATCTTCTTCATCTATTTGGCTTCAACCTTCGTCCTATAGTTGTCTTTGAGAAAAAAACATCAGATACACAATCCAAATACCTAACTACTGTTTTCTCCATATCTATCACAGTTGTTGAAGATTAAGGGAAGGTGACTGGAGTTCTAGTTAGTGAAGAACGTGGTGTTCTTCGTGCATCCACAAGAGATAGACGATTCCACAAAATTAGGAGTTGCTACAGGATAGTAGAATCTAGGAGAGTTTTGAAAATTGCAGTTGGGAATTGGTGCAGGAGCACAAAATCCAGAGGAGCTGTAGGAATTGCAGTCAGAAGATCAGATAGTATGTGTCGTCGTCTAGTTTGGTAAACTGTAAGTTAAAGAATCGTTTATAGTGGATTGTTGACTAACAAAGCATCCAGAGTTTTTATCCAGTTGGGTTTCTACGTGATCATTCTTGTGTTTCTTTATTGCTTACTTTATTTGCGATATTTAAATATAGGATAAATTGATTTGCATGTTTAATAATCTAGAATAATAATTAAATTAGTGACTTGTTACTATTTAATTCTTAAGGTATTTTAATTCTGCGTTATTACCTGTTCACCCCCCTCTAGGTATTGTTAGGGTCGAACTACGAAACTTTCACACGACACGACATGGATTTCTTCCAACAAAAAATAAGTATGTTAACTACCTCAATGACCAATTAATTTGGTTATTTTTTTGGAGAAAGTGAAGAATTTTTTAGCCTTAACAAAGCAATAGATGATACAAACTAATTTTATCAAGATGAGTTCCTAAATACATTATTTCTAAATGGTATCCTACCACATAAATTAATCTTGAAAATGAATTATCCAGTGATGCTCTTAAGGAATCTGGACTCATCCAGCAGTCTTTGCAATAGAACAAGAATGATTTGTCATAATTTCAAGAGACATGTTATCCATGCAGAAATAATCGTTAGATAACATGTTGAAAAATATATTTTCCTTCTGCACATCCAATTAAATATTCTAGCAAATGATGAAGGATATTTATTCAAATTCAAAGGAAACAATTCTCAATACGTTTATACTTTGCAATGACCATAAGACTCAAGAACAAATAGTACCAAACAATTAAAGTCTTGATAAAATTAGAAAATGAAAAGAAGAAAAGCTGTGGGATGTTAACAAAAAATATTGGGTACAAATAAGTGTTATTTTAATCAAATAATTACATTTGAACTCATTCAACATTTTCACATTATATACATAATTTCATAAAAACTTTTGTTCATATATATTCTTTTTAACAATTTTAATTTTCCTTTAACAACATCAATTACTTCAAATACTTTCAAAAACATACTAGTACTCAAACGGAAAGTGAAGGACAATCTAAAGTGATTGGCTAAGGGAACATCGATATCATCTTCACTTCGGAAAATGAGATTATTTTGACCAACATTCTTCATGTACCAAAAATGAATAGAAACTTAGTAAGTATGCTTCTTTTGGGAAAACTGGAATCAAATTTGTATTTGAGTTGGAAAACTTGTCTTAACCTGAAATGGGTACTGTGTTTGTAAATGTTGTTCAAGTGAAGGAACTATCAAATTATGTACTATTGAGGATGATTCTAATAAAAATAATTCTTTTACTTATATGATTGATTCATTTAATTTATAATATGGTAGATTAGCACATATATGTATTAGTACTATGAAAAGAATAATTAAATGTGGTTTGATATCATGTGAAATTGATAATTTAGAAAAATAACGAGAACCTAATCTCATATTATGTAAGCTTGTCTTTAATTTAGAGTGTGTTTTATCAACATTATTTTGGAAGAATGTGTGGTTGAAAATGAGTAGAAGAATGAAAATGAAAATTTTAATATATACCGAACGAGAGCGGATACTACCCACAATTCACATGATCTTACTTGGGTCCTTGTAACATTGAAAGATCGCGAATCTACTCTCGAATGAAGATCTATCTTGAAAACCAAACATGAAAATTTGTTGACACAATTTAATAAAGTAGTTATTAGTACAAAATGTCCCTATATTTGAAGTTCATTATGCAAAACTTCCCATTGTTGTATTTTTTTTTTTTTTCATTTTCACCCATATTTCAACCTTTTTATTATGAAAATTATCATTTTCATCTAATTTTTCAATAAAAATATGTAAAATGACGAAAATACCTTCATATTTAAATAAAAGAAAAATAAAGAACTAATTGCAACAATGCTCCCAAATTTTTAAAAATAAAAAAATAAAAACGAGTCCCAAATAAATTATTAAACCATTATAAATCAAAAAATTGTTTTGAAGACGGTTTGTGACATGGAATGGTTGATCTATTGTGCATGCCTTCAACAATTGCTACCTCATTTTTTTTAATTCCTCGCGGGAAGCTCGATTAGTTATAATATGTCACACGTGAATGGTGATGGTTAGGCTTATAACCTTCTTTGAAAATTTAGGTTGTTTATATATTGTTTATATTCAATATAAAAATCTTTAATTTCAAAACACTGTGCTGTCGTTCTCACTTCTCACCAATATATAAAGAGAAAATTATTAGTTCTCACTTCTTCTCCTCTGCACAAGAAGGCTGAAACAAGTGCTCCACAGAGACGATGTACAAAGATCTCTCTCTCTCTCTCTCTGTATGACTAATCGTACACGATAATATTTTTCATGTAGAGTTAAGATGATCGTTGATCATTGCCACATTATTCAATGTCTAAATTTGCATAAATATGGATTCAAAGTTAAGACAATGTGGTAGTGATCCCACTACCACGTAGAACAATGATCATCTAATTTCTATCAAAATGACATCACTCGAATATGATATTTATGTCTACTTATTATTGCTGTTCCTCTTTTTAGTTTGATCTTCCCTCTTTGTGAGTGTGATAATTGTTTGATGAAATTCTGTTAAATTTATTTACTTTATAATTTGTCAAATTTCAATTTTAGCCACATATTTCACTTGATCACGAAACCCTTTAATCTTTTTTTGCATTCGTGTTTTGTTCCACTTGATCACGAAACCCTTTAATCTTTTTTTGCAATCTATTCTACCAAGTAGTCAGTAGATTGCTAGTGCACAATAACCGGTGAACAGTAACATATTATCACTGCAATACATTTTATCCTAATCATTAAAGGCCTGGAGGATGAAATATTTCACTCAAACATATAATGCTTGTCCACAGCTTCCGACACATCCCAAGTACAGCTCATTCCCTTAGGGAACTCGACTAAGTCACCAGCACCGAACTCGACTGCCTCATCAGATCCATCAGGGTATACCTTCACCTTTCCCTTCAACAGGAAGCATGTTTCTTTTGACGAGTAAGTCCATGGGAATTTGCTAGGAGGACATCCCCACCTACATTAATGTCACCATAAATATGCATCAAAATAGTTCACTATCTAATATCCATGTATTAAAAACACAGAAATTGTAACACAAACAGCTAAGTGAAACTATTGGCTTCTAGAGATGTTCAAACTGACAGCTACCTCTAATTTGTGAAATATCTCAACTGCAATTCTTGTGGTTATCCATGTAAGCAAGGTTAGGCTGAGAATTCATCTTGACAGGATGAACAAAACAAGATGACGTAACCATATCATTGCAGCTAAGATGCAAGATACTAGATTAAACATCTTTATACTAGTGCATTTGTCAACAGCATCTAATTGTTAAAGATAACACTTCCAACACCTAGGCACAGAAAAAAAATCATATGTAAGATAAGGGTTTATTGAGTTAGTATTACATGCACATAATTGTCAAAGAAATCTAACTGAAACATCTATGTTATCTAACACAGTAGTTTGAAGCAAACATTACAATAATTTAATCAACCTATGAAAACCATTTTACTCAGGGAAGCATATGTGAATGTATTAATGTTGTGAATGTGTTAATTTTCTTTTTTGTGTGTGTCTCTAACGTCCCAGCATGCATATTCAGTTACTCCTCTACCACCATCCTAACTAAAGTTGCTAGAATCACTCACAATCTACAATCTTTTAGTCTGCTTGCCTATACCACATTGTGAACAATTAGCAATCAAGATTGTCAATTTTGAAAACCAGAAGCTTCAAAGCTATAAATGTCAGACTTCTCCATATAAACTATCTTTCATTTCAATTCTCCCATCTCTTGTGTCAACTTTAGCCCCAAATTTCAGCTCTCAAAAATTTCCAATATTACACATAAATTTTGTTTTATCCACTGATTTCGTACAAAAGCTACAACTATGTTTAGAGAATCATTGCCAGTCATACCTGCAACCTCAAATTTCTTTACCAGAAGAATGATATAATTGGTAATACCCAACCTTCTGTTGTACTATTGTCGATGAAGGGGTTAATATTATATTTCTGGTTTTACGTTGTACTCTTGACTTCTGTTATGTACGCAATTATAAGACAAAACAGTTTATTTCTAAGCATTAAGCTATTGTGTTTGGATACACAGAGTCAATGAAGTGTCTTTGTTAATGGATTGTAACTAATAGGTTGCTCACAATAACTTTTGAGTAGGAAGGTTACTTGATGAGTTATTAAATCTTAAATAGTAGATACCATTTGATGCAAAGCAACGCAACAAATATTTACAAAATCCGTAAGATAGTTGGAGAGACACAATCAAGCTCTTTACCACGAAAAGGCTTGGGAATCCACCCAAGAACTATTCGCTTTGGTGATCCTTTCCAGGATCCCTATGGGATAGTCCACCCTGTACCATTCTATGCATATACACATCTTGGTTTGACATTTGCTCTCTCCAAAAAAACATAAAAGCCCAAGCTCTCATTGTGTTGTGATGCCTCTGCATCGGAGGACAAACTAGACGATAGGAAGACAATCTGATGCACCAGCAACTAGCAGCACAACAAGGACCGAACTTTCTGCCGTCTAATTCCTTGGTAGCTGGTTTTTAATAATGTCTTATTTTTCTGATTTTGTTTGCTCCTTATTTTATTGCTTTAGTTAGTAATTAACTCAGGTGGGGTTTATTTCATACAAAAGACTGCAAGTGAGGGGAATGAACGTTGAAGCAGAATTTGACGGCTAGAGCTCATGCCTGCCTCTTCGATTTTTATTAATTTGTTTCAGATAGCTTGGTGCTTCCCTTATATTTGTCCCGGAATTGATTGGATATTCCGAAGCACCATGTTGTGTATGACATCAAAGTACCTTTACCAATTGAACAAAAAAAAAAAACCCAACACACACCAATAGCAAGAACAAGAGGCCTCCACGGTACTCGTGATGCAATAGAAGGTCACAAATAATTCAATAAATATCATATTGTATATATAATTGGAGTGTTAGAAATTCATAAAAGAATGCCATAAAATCTTATTATACGCCTTTCAATTTGATAAATAAGAAGACCCACAGTAAAAAAGCATAGGAGAAAAGTAGAGAGAGAGAAGACAGTTACTTGGGCCAAGATCGGACGCCGAGCTCAGAGAGCTTGGAATCAGGAGGGTTATTGACGACTTTGATACCAGATTTCTCCATTATTATGCTCTCGCTTTCGGCTCTTATTTTTGCACCTGAAAACCCTCTTCTTCCGATGCTGATTCTTTTTGCTGGTGATTTGGATAATGAACCCACGACCAAATGTTTGGGTGCGATTTTACAACTACTATTAATCCTAGGAGCATAGGCTATTAAAACATTAGCATTGCCACTAACGCAGGTAACCATTTTCGAATTTAAGAAATTAATTGAACCAATATAGCAACTAGCCAACTACTAATGGTATTGTGATTTATGGATTGCAAGTTGGACGAATTCTTAGAGATTGGTCTTTGTGTCTTCTAGTCTCATTATTATCCATTCTCACACCACAAGTCTCCAAAGGTTGCTTTCACTTAATTCTTACCATTAGTTTGGAAAACGGTCCACCACACAATATTGTTGGGAAATGGTTGGTTTTTAGCATACTTCTTGATTGTGGAATATAAACGTAAATTTGTGTTTTCCATGAGAGCATCGATACCGTATATTCATATGCTCAAAATGATACTCGAGTCAATGAAAAATTGAGACTCAAAAGACATCAATCGAAGTTGTTAGGTTTTAGTTGGTTTTGTAATTGGCAAATTTTGTGANTTGGTTATTAGGTCTAGGGTTTCGAGTTTTGAATAAGGAGGAAAACGGTGCGAAATTTCCCTGGACTGTCGCCAATGGTTGGCTCGAGCTACAAAAGCAAAAGCATCATCGCTGGACCTTCGCTCGAGCGACAGCTTTATACGAGAAATTTTTATTTCGCGTTTTGAAAGCTTTTTCTTGGCCCATTGATTTTTTGACCTATCTATATATACCAAAACACGTACAGAACGTTTTTCTCTAGGTTGTTAATTGATAGAGCTTCATCTGTGAGAGATCTATTCATTCCATCATTCAACCATCATCTTGTGTGAGTGTTTTGGTCAGAAAAACATCAAATTCGATATCCAAATACCAAAACTGAACTTCCTACATATCTGTCAGATGTGCTGAAGATCGAGGAAGGTGACTGGAGTTCGAGTCTGTAAAGAACGGGTTGTTTTTTGTCATCCATGGGAAATAGGCGATTCTACCAAACTAGGGGCTGCTGCAGAATAGCGGAATTCCAGGAGAGTGTTGGTTATTGCAGTTGGAATTGGTGCAGGGGAGCACAGAATTCAAGAGAGCTGTCGAATTGCAGTCAGGAGATCAGGTAGTTCGTGACGTTGTCTAGTCTGGTAGATTGTAAGTATAGAATCGTTTATAGTGGATTGACTGACAAAGTGGTCGAAATTTTTCCCAGCTGGGTTTCTCCGTGAACAATTCTTGTGTTCTTTACAGCTTTATTATTCATTGTTTATGATATGCAAACTGCGGTAATTCAACATAGGATAATTTGACTTACATGTTTAATCGTTTAAATAAGAATTAAAAGTGATTTGTTGCTTTTTAATTCATAATTGTTTTTAATTTCGTATTAAATACTTATTCATCCCCCTCTGGGTATTGTTAGAGTCGAACTTACGTTTTTCAGAAGCTTTGTGATAGTGCTCGTACAAATTTATAGTTCGTCGAAGTAGAAGCTTGATGCTCAACTTGTTACTGAA